>LZPO01087870.1:10063-26673 GCA_001675575.1 Neotoma lepida | reverse complement strand
CACACCCCGCTTTCAGTGACTGTCAAGCCCAGTAGAGAATGCTTTCAGATTGTTTTGGTATTCATCTCAGTAATTGTAATATGGTCATAAGTAAAGGCTATTGATGTAGCTCATTTTTGCAGAAAGCTGAGAAACGGCTTCAATCAGCAGCACACATCCCATTCTGCTTTAGCTTAGTGAATAGTTTACAAAATGAGACTTTCTCAAGATCAAAAAGCAGGTAGTTTGGGATCCTATGGCTGTGATTACACGACAAAGCCTGTCTTGATGCAGGTATGAAATTTCCTACTACTTAAAAAGCAAGGGCTTTTTTTTAGCCTTTGCAATATTGCTGGGATCTCAAACTTTTGAAAAGGCACTGCAGTTTCTTTTCTCAACCCAGACTGGAAATTTATTGATTTAGAACTGGTGGTTACATTAACAAATTATTGCCCCTGCCTGATTCTAACCACAAGGGGATTGCAGTTCTCCTGTCCCAGAATACTCAGGCAGTGCTTGCAGCTCCAAGCTCAGCCCATGAAAGCTAACTCCAGGTGTGAAGTATAAGCCTACATTCCCCTGGGGCAGAAGAAAACAGTAATTTCCTCGATTTTCTAAGCAGATGTTTCAGTCTAAAAAACAAAAACAAGAAAAGCAAAGGGAAAAAAAAGCCAAACAAAAATCTGTAATTCATCCAAGCAGTTATTTTGGTAGTTAGCAAAGTGACAATACAAGTCTACAAAGGAAGTCCCAGATAATTGCAGATATATTGTAAAAATTATTACTGTCACATCACTAGTAAGTGGATTTCTTCCAGAAGTTCAGATATGCCACACCAAAAGGCAGCAAATTACTTCACATTACACTCAAATACCTACTGCTTGCTTCATATGAATATTTCATCTCTTCTGACTTGTGGGATGTAGACAGGAATGATGAAAACTGAGCTGAGAGATAGTTGGGTTTGTAAAGTGCCTGTCAGGCCAGCATGAGAGGGGAAGTACCCACCAAAAATAGCTGGAAATGAGAATATAAATCTAGCACAAAGGGTGCAGAGAACCCTTGAGCTCACTGCCTAGCCAAGCAGTGAGTACTGGGTACCATGAAAGAGCCTGTCTCAAAGAATAGGAGAGGACATGGTAAAAGAAGACCTTGGATGTTGGCCTCTGACCTAGACACACAGAGAGATGTGTACCCCCAAACACAAACATGTGCATATTTTATTGAGGAAATCTGGATTCTCTTTGATTATTTGCCTCATCAATAAAAATGTAGATGTACAGTTTGCCAGAAAAACAATANGGCAAGTAAACTTAATCTTGGCAGCAAACTGTAGGAGGGAGACAGAAAGAAGAGAGAGAAAGTCATGCTTATTTGGCAGAAATCTCACACTGTTCTGGAATTTGTCAATTTCCTGGCTGGCTGGTGAGCCCCAGGATTCTTCTGATCTCTTCTTCATTACCTCTCAGATTATAAGCACTTGGCACTAAGCCTGGCTTTTTTATTTGGGTTCCGGGGATCAAACTCAGATCTTCATGCTTGCAAGGCAATTGCTTTACAACTAAGCAATCTTACTGGTCCTCATTTAGTACATTTAAATAACATAGAAGCTGTCTTAAANAACTAAGGACTCTAGCAAACCACTTTTCATATTTCCGTATTGAATCTGATGGANTTATAATTGTAGCCTGATAGGCATCAATTGCTGTCCTGAGGGCACCTGCTAGGATTTCTATGTTCTTGTGTCCCATGACAAAGATTCAGACACAGACATGTGGACAGTAACAGAAGAGGCAATTTATTAAGGGAAAAATACACATTAAAGAAGATAAGGAGTCCAGAGATGGGGGAAGGACTAAGGCTCAGTGGTACCCATGCAGGACAGAAGGGGACTTTTGTATGCACACTTTTTCTGCACATGCTGGGTACATGCATGNAAGCCTTGATTGGGAGGGGTTTCCAGTTTTTCTGTCAACTCCTTTCTTTTTACTTTTTTAATTAGATTTTTATTATTAAAATAATTTTTAATTTAAACACATTTTGATCATATTCTTCCCCTCTGCCACGTCCTTCCAGATCCTCTCTCCTCCCTACCAACCAATTTTAAGTTCTTTCTCAACAATAAAAAAGAACAAGAACCCAATACAACAAAACCAAGAGAACAAAATACCCCCCCAAAAAAATACCACCAACACTGTAACCAAATAAAAGTCACACACTAATGTGGTAATATGTTGCATATCCAAATAAAATTTGCCTGCAGATCAGAGAGGCAAAGGAACAAGCCACTGCCACATCTTACCTCTAGGACTCCTCAGCTTGAAAAGCCTTTAGCTGAAAAGGCTTTATTTCCTATCTCCTCACGCCTTATATACCTTTCTCCACCCAGCCTTGTCACTTCCTTCTTAGTGCTGGGATTAAAGGTGTGTATGCCTCCCAAGCAAAGGCATAAGATCTCACCTGCTGGGATTAAAGGTATGTGCCACCACTGCCTGGCTCTGTTTCTCTCCTAGACTGAATCAATCTCATGTACTCCAGGGTGGCTTTGAACTCACAGAGATCNAGATGGATATCTGCCTCCCAAGTGTTATGATTAAANGTGTGTGCCACCACTNCCTNGCATCTATGTTTAATCTAGTGGTTTGTTCTGTTCTTTGAACTTCAGGCAAATTTTATTAGGGTACACAATATATCACCACACACTAACTAACTAACTAAATAAATAATAAAAACAAAAATTATCGAGTCCATTATATGTTGTTCAACTACTCTTGAGCATGAAGCCTGCCCTGGAGTGGTTGATATACCCAAAGTCTCTATTGGAGAAAACTGATTTTTCTCTCTCCCAGAAGTTATAAAGTGACAGTTCAGTTGTTAACCTTATAACAAAATAAAATATAATAAGATGAAACAAAAACTATCACATCAAAGTTGGACAAAACAAACCAACAGAAGGAAAAGAGCCCAAAGGAAGGAACAAGAATCAGAGACCAACTCATTAGCATTCTCAGGAATCCTATAAAAATAGTAAACNGGAAGNCATAATATAAGTGCAGATGACTTGGTATAGNACCATGCAGGCNCTGTGCCTGCTNCTTCAGTCTCTTTGAGTTCATATGAGCTTTGCTCATGTTGATTTAGAGGGCCTTGTTTTCTTCATGTCNGCCATAACCTTTGGTTCTTACACTCTTTATTCTTCCTCTTCTGTGGAGTTCCCTGAGCTCTGAGGGGAAGGATTTGATGGAGACATCCTATTTAGGGNTGAATGTTCCATGGCCTCTCACTCNCTGCNTAATGTCTGGCTTCTCCTCNTCTGCTGAGGAAAATGCTTCTCTGATGGTAGCTGAGCAAGGCACTGATCTATTATAGCAGAATATCATTAGGGGTCATTTTATCACTGTACATGCATAAACACACACACACTGTACATACACACATACACACACATATATTCTTTTAGATCAGTGTTATTTAGCCTTACTTGGGTCCCTGGGATACCTAATGTCAGGTTCTTGGTCATACAAGCAGTGTTGGGTATGGGTTTCATCTTGTGAAATGGACCTTAATTCGAATTAGTATTTGGTTGGTTACTCCCACAAACTGTGCCAGCATTGCCCTAGAGTCATAGAATATTATTTTAAGGTGTGTTACTTTTGTTTATGTTGCATTCGTTTAACTCTGTGAACCTGCTTTACTGTGCCTGTCTAAAACACCTGGTCTAATAAAGAGCTGAATGGCCAATAGCAAGGCAAGAGAAAGAAATAGGTGAGACTGGCAGGCAGAAAGGATAAATAGAAGGAGAAATCTAAATAGAAAACAGAGGAGGAAGAAGTAGCCAGAGAAAGAGGAGGGCACCAGGGCCAACCACCCAGTCACCCAGCTACATAGCAAGCCACAGAGTAAGAGAAGGATTTACAGAAGAGAATGGAGAAAACCCAGGGGCAAGATGTAGATGGGATGATTTAAGTTTAAGGAAAGCTGGCAAGAAACAAGCCAAGCTAAGATCGGGTATTCATAAGTAAAAATGAACCTCTCTGTGTGATTTATTTGGGAGCTGGGTAGCGGGCCCCCCAAAAGAGAAAAAACAACAGCACCCTAGTATATCTTTAGGCAATACATCATTATAGATTAAGGTTTTGTGGCTGGTTTGGTGTATATGTTACTCCTTTGAGAGAATGCAGAGTGCCTTCCAGTATGTAGGCACTGACTAGACATCTCCAACTTCAATGAGTTGTGTAGGAATTGTTTTCAGCAATGAGACCTTGCTGTCAATTTTTGGTGAGTAACCTAGTCTTGGCAACAGCCTGAGTTCTTAAGGGAATTTCCATGGAGCCTTTTGGTCAACAACCCAACTAGTTGTAACCCAGTGCTGGTACTGGAAGCTTCTTTTGGTGACAAGAGATGGCCAGTTGTGGCTTTGTCTCCCCATTATTTGGCAATTTCATTTAGATCATTTTAATGTATGTACCTCTTTAAGGAAATTTATACTGTGTTAGGTTTCTACACGACCTCTTAAACAGCCCTTAATTTTAGTTGTCTGTCTGTGTATTCTCTCCCACAACCCACTCTTACCACCCCCCCAACTTGATCCTCCTATTCTAGCTCACCTCCATCCATCCATAACTTTCTATTCTATTTCTATTTTCTAATGAGATATGAGGTCCCTCTAGTCCCTTACTCTGTACCTACCATCTGTGGTTCTGTGGTATCATAGTTTGGTTATTTTTGACTTTACAGCTAATATCCACATATAAGCAAATACATATCATATTCATCTTCGGAGTCTGAGATACCTCACTCAGGATGATATTTTTTTCTAATTCCATCCATTTGCATCCAAATTTTATGATGTTATTTTTTAACAGTTGAATAATAATCCATTTTGTAAATGCACCACATTGTCTTTAACCATTCTGTTGAGAGACAGCTAGATTGTTTCTAAATTCTGACTATTATGAATAGAACAGAAATAACATGGTTGAGCAAGTGACTCTGTTTCTGTGGTAGGATGAAGCATCTTTGGAGTATATGCCCAAGAATGATATAGCTGGATCTTGAAGTAGATTCCCATCTTTCTGAGGCACCACTACGCCAATTTCCATAGTTGCTGTACAAGTTTGCATCCCCACCAGCAATGTATGAGTGTTCCTCTTACTCCACATCATCAGCAGTTTGAGCTGTCACTTTTTTTGTTGGTCTTAAATATTCTGATAAGTCTAAGATCAGTAGTATTAACATAGTAAAAATGGCCATCCTACCAAAGCAATCTACAAATTCAATGTACTCCCAATAAAAATTCCAACACAATTCTTCAGAGACCTTTCAATTGAAAGAAAAATTTTCAGTATCATATGGTAACACACACACACACAGAGAGAGAGAGAGAGAGAGAGAGAGAGAGAGAGAGAGAGAGAGAGAGAAGAAACCCAGGATAGCTAAAACAATTCTGAACAACAAAAGCACTGCTAGAGGTGTCAACAACCCCTATATCAAGTTGTACTACAGAGCAATATTTTATTGGCACAAAACAGACACAGTGATCAATGAAATTTAATTGAAGACCCAGACATAAATTCACANATCTACTGACACCTGACTTTTGATAAAGAGGTCAGAAATACACACTGAAAAAAAGANAGCAACTTCAACAAATGGTGCTAGTCAAACCAGTGGATGNATGTAGAAGAGTCCAAATNGGTCTGTATTTATCATCCTGAACAAAACTCAACTCCAAATGCATCAAAGACCTCACCATAAAATCAGATGTACTTAACCTAGTAGAAGAACAAGTGAGGAATAGTCTTGAACTCATTATCACAGGAAAAAACCTTTCTGAATAGAATGTCATTAGTANAGGCACTAAGATCAACAACTAATAAATGGGAGTTCATGAAACTGAGAANCTTCTGCTAAGCAAAGGATACCATCATTCAGACANAGTGGCAGCCTACAGAATGGGAAAAGACTTTTACCAACTACACATCCACTAGAGGTCTAATACCTAAANTATATAAAGAACTCAAGAAAGTAGATATTAAGAAAAGCAATAGCCACATTAAAATGGAGTACTGATCTAAACAGAGGATTCTCNGGAGAGGAAATTCAGATGGCTGAAAAACACTTNAATGTTCAATATCCTTANCCAAGAGGGACAAGCAAATCAAANCTACATTGAGGTTTCATCTTACAGCTCACTTCTTCCACGTGCTAATCTTAACATCTCATTCTCAACTTTTCTCTCCTGCTACAACTCCCCACTGAGAGCTATGGTCTCAGAAATATTTTGAGGAAGCTGAAGGGTAAAAATAAGTTTTCTGTGACCTCTTCCTTGCTTATGAAGGGAATAGGCTCTGCCTAGGAGTGACCACCAAATTTTCTCCCTGTTCTATAGTTGAAGAAGAGGATGTAGGACCACTCTAGTGGGATTTGCCTGGAATCTCTACATCATAAGGGGTTTAGCTTAAAATTTCTGTGTGTCCACGTAAACATATAAAGTTTCAACAAGAGATAGATAATTACACTAACCAATGATTTCACAGAGACTATTGCCCTTGTTGAGATTGCTCCTGAAATGAGATCCTTTGGAATAAAACAAACAAAAATCATCAATGGGTATATGTTGAGAATGTGGCAGAATACATAACAACAAATTCAAGAAGGCATCCAATCGTGGAATTGAATAAAAGAAAAGTAGTGTGATGTTACAATCATCATGTCCTAATTCTGTCAAAAGAAAAAGGCTGAAGATAAAAATATAATAATGACAAATTTATAAATAGGAGTTACCTATTTATTTAAGAAGTTTGTCATACTATTTTTGCTGTATGAAAAGAATTAAGACTTTTAGTCTTTGGAAGTTAATCCAATTTAGATGGAAATTACATATTCTTTTAGATGTGCTTAAGGCTATGAAAACTCAGAAGCTTAAGGTTTATTCTTAAGAACTTTTGAGGTATTTGTTTGTTTCTTTGTTTCCTGGTCTCTGTGGCTTACACCTCATCAAACACTGGAAGACTTATATATTTTTGACAAAGCAAACATCTGATTGTCAGTTTCTTTTCAGAATGCACCTGCATTTTGTATTAGGCTAAAGAGAGGCAGAAGCTTAGTTTTATCTCCCAGCATTTTATAATCCCCAAAGGTTACAAATGTCTTAAATAGCTACATGTTATAGAACCTAGCTTTAAGGTATGCTGTGGGCTAGAAATGTTCCTTAACTTTTACTTGAAGGATTCCAAGGTTTTCCTGTTATTTGGGGCATGTAGAGGGCAATTCTTGTGGCTGAGGCTGACAAAAATAATGTAAAGGTTAATTTGTAGTACCTGAGTCCCATGCTGCATTTTGGAGTTTTCTCTCAATGCCTCAAACATGTTAAACAATCATGAAGCAATATCTGATATTAGAAAATTATAGAGTAAACCTAATCATAGGCATGCTATCATTGGTCTTTAAGCTTAGTAGACATGAAATATGCTTAATATTCCTTGGTCTGTCTTCTTTCTTTTACATTTTCAATTTGGAACAATGCTTTACTTAGCAAAAGAAAATTCCATCTNAGTATTTTCTAATCTGAAAGTATTCTACTTTTTTAAATCTCCAGTTATAAGAAATACATTTTATACAAATAGATTTTCATATCCTTGAATTAATTAATTAGTTAATTTAAAGCTCATGTTAGTCCATTCAGGATGAACCTGGGCTCACCAGACCTCTCCATTTGTTTCTGACAGCATTGTCACACTTATGTTTTTCTGTATCCCTCATTATTGTCTCTTTAATGACATGTGGTNCTTATGGAGTGAAAGCTATTAGAAACAGTATGTTTTATTATAAAATCCCTATAAGAATTTGAGTTAGTTTAACAGGTTTAATGTCTCTGGCAATACACTTATAAGTCAACACATTACCTTGTAAACAATATAAAAATATAAGTATATGCAGGTAATGTATGTACACAGGCATATATAGATTAAAAACATTTCCAACTTTTCTTTAGATCTGTCATTTGTTAGTTTTTAAGTTCAACTGTTGATCTGATTATTTACTCCATATAGTAGTAATCAATCATTAATTCAAAATCTGTACTTTCAAAAACATAATACATTACAAATGAAATAGAAGACTCAGATTTCAAAGGCTCNGAGCCTAACCTGACTATAGGAAAGCCTCTACACAGACTGAGTGGGCATTAACATTTCACTTTAAAACTGGAGTTTTTACCATTATCTTAAATGTGATAAGAACTTTGAACAACCTTTCATTTTGTTTTTAAAAGAAAGGTATACAAGTAGACAGGAAAGAATTCTTTTATATTAACATCACATTTGTAAATGCAAAATTATCCTAGAAATGTACAATACTGCTTATCATTCTTTCTGGAAAGACAGCACAGTATTTTCTTTTAAGTATGGAATATGCTTATCCACTTTCTGAGTGGTCCTG
Source organism: Neotoma lepida (assembly GCA_001675575.1). Classification (NCBI taxonomy): domain Eukaryota; kingdom Metazoa; phylum Chordata; class Mammalia; order Rodentia; family Cricetidae; genus Neotoma; species Neotoma lepida. The sequence goes on along the minus strand of LZPO01087870.1, from coordinate 18,252 downwards.
CTTGCTGGGATCATACTCCATTAATTTCCATGTGAAAAAGAAATTTAGCATAATAACCTTTTACAATAATTTGTTTGCTTCATTTAATTTCTATACTAGGAACATTCCTGGAAAAGAAATTCACAGAAATTCACATTTTAAGACATTTTTGTAGTTCAGGTCAGCCTTTAACTGATTATGTAGTCAAAGATGACTTTGGATTCTTTATCTGTCTTCCTCTACTTCTCAAGGGTATGGAATTAGAAGTCCTCATGATCTCAGAGAAATATATATATGTGTGTGTGTGTGTGTGTGTGTGTGTGTGTGTGTGTGAGAGAGAGAGAGAGAGAGAGAGAGAGAGAGAGAGAGAACTAGAAAAGGGTACTGTGACAGTACAGGATGAAGAAAGAGGGCAAAGAAGTATATGTGAGGCGATAGCACAGAGCAGACTATGAGGTAGAAAAGGGGACCAGGTAGAAGAAAACAGTGAGAAGATTTCTCTGGTGGCTATCTGTGATGTTTTGAATATTTAGTGTGTGTGTGTATGTGTAAGGTACACAAGTCACAGCACACAAGTGGAGGATAAGGGACAACTCTCAGGAATCAGTTCTCTCTTTCTACCCTGTGGGTCTGGCAGAGCATATTCTGCTACCAGGCTTGGCTCCAAGCTCCCTAACCCAACTCACCAGCATATGGTGACTTATAACGATTGTCAACACAACAGTATCTTGAATCACCTAGAAGACAAAGCCCTGGTCATGTCTGGGAGGGATTTTCTTGATTAATTCAATGAGATTAAAAGATTCATCTTAACTGCCAGACTGAATGACAAGAAGTGAGCTGACGACCAGCATCGTCATCCTCAGCTTCTTAACTGTGATACACTGGGAATTGCTGTCTCAAGCCTCTGCTGCCATGATTTCGATCTCCTTGCCATATTTGGAATCCTTGCTTCTTTAAGTTGAATTCTCAGGATATTTTATCACAAGAACAAGACAAGTAATACACTGTCTAGCAAACCAAATTCACAATTTCTGTATATATGAATAGTTAATCTCATTTGTTTTCCTAGCAAATTGGTTTTGTTACCACTCTTGTTGTCATAAATTTGGGAGAGTGGAGCCTAAGAATGAGGCAGAATAAAGTCTCATACAATAGCCTATTTTATTTGGGGCATCAGACAATTTATTCTGAAGGTTAAGCAAATTCAAATGAGCCAAGGTCACTTGAGTTCAAGCTCTATACAGTCACAAGGAAAAGGTCACATGAGTTTAGGCTGTATACAGTTATGAGGACAATTCTTACCTGGAAACATCATTCTAAATAAGAATGGGTAAGATGATGGGTAATCTGAAGTAAACCCATTCCTATTTACTACACCTTGGAGGGGCACAAAAGCATATTCCAAGAACATCCCATGTTATGAAGGAGCAGAGATTACAAGACTCTTCTGTCTTGTTTACTTGGAGTTGTTTCACAAGCTCTCAGAAATCTCCTCATACAACTTCATTCATGAACCATGTTTGGACAAATTTGGTCATTATACATATACAATCCGTTCTTTAAAGAATTGTGAATTGAACTTTTGTCATATTAGCCTTAATCAAGTAGTGCTGTACTTGATTATTCTAGCATCTCTGATTTACTAATGTTTTCTATGGTCAACTTGTGTGTGTGTACCAGATAATATGTACATATACATATATACTATCTTTTGAGATGGCATTGCACTTAGTCCATGCTGACCTTGAACTCTCTATTCTCCATTCACAGCTTCTGAGTGCTGGAACTACAAGCATGTGCTATCATGTCTGACTTTGTGTATAGAATGCTATTTTTTCCCTGTTTCTACAGCTGTTAAAAAAATCACTATCTTCAAAATGTATGAAGCTTATACTTACCTTGTTCCTAGCTTACTGACATATTATTCCAGTATAGCAAATCATTTATTGTCATCTCAGTGTGCACATAATTCATCTCACATTAGAAGAACATTAAGCAGTATAGACATGGATAATGCCATGACTGTTCAAAATTATGTCTACATAGGCTGTGCGCTTTTCTCAATCTGTTAAGANTTTGTCAGCTATTTTCCCTGGATTTGCCCTTGTCATAGCCAGAGCATTTTCTTCCTAATGAAGATAGCTAAATTTGTTTCAGAGAAAATAAATTACTATAAAAATTTATTACAGATATAATTATTTTATTGTAACCATTCATAAGCCATTTAATTTACCCAAAGTAATCTCCAATCACTCTGAGGTTAATTCTTCCACCATACCACAGGGAAAAATCAATAGGAAAATTGATTTATAACTGTAAATATTCTAACATAGCAAAGGCAGATTGAAATTAGAATATCAGAAGAAAAATGACTAGCATTTATATAAAAGGAATATTATATAATTACAAAATGTGTGCTTTGCTTAATTTTTGGTTCTGTACAAATTAAATATTGAGAAGTTGTTGTTCTATGAATATGGATAGTGATGCACAGGGAGATTTTATTAATATAAATTAAAATGGCTATATATATATACATATATATAAAAACTAATGGGCTGATGACATAAGGTAGATAAACAAATAATGCATATTTCTCAGAATGCCTAATAACTGTATATTCCACAGAAAGAAGTCAATGAATACTTATAACATTTCTTAATTATAATATTTAAGTTGAATTTAGCAACAGTATAAAATAACTGTAATATAAAATTTAGGTACCACAGTCCTTAAAGAAATTAAAATGAGGATGAAATACTGGGACAGTCTGTGAATTTTCACTATATATAGTTTTATTCAGGAATCTGGCCCTTCATTCCTTTAAGAGAGGGCATTTACATACACATTACACTCTATTTGCAAGCATAAGGCTAAAAGGACCAAAACAGATGCCATGTGCATGATCTGGGAAAATTACTAGACTATTGATGGCAAAAGCAGATTACTAGAAATTGTTTCTTTTAGTTAAGGTATATAAAGTAATCAGTATTCTTTTATTGNACTGTTATTGCTAAACATACTAAGGAAAGACAATTTCCTGATCAAAGTGAGTGACTCTGCTCATAAATCAGTGTGAAACCCTACAGATCACACAAAACAACAGCCTCTGGTGGTTGGATTTAGTCTTATCTAGCAAGATGACCTCCTATGTGAAAACAAAACTGGTCATTTAGTTTAGTTTTGTTGTAAATTAGGCAACTTCAAAGAAAATTTAAAACATGTAAGGTAAAAGGTAGTAGAATAGTATTACCATGATATTACCCTTATATAAAGTATTTGTGAATCCCATTGTGTTTTCTGAAGACACTGGCCCTCAAACTAATAGTAAATATGTATTTAATATTTATGGAATATATATTAAATAAATTATAGATACCTAATATTTGCTTTATAGAACATTCTTCAGTTTTAAATCAATAGATATAATTATTAATTAATAAATGAAGTAAGTGCTGATTGCTCGCCATATACCACACACTTTTTCAGTGCCTCAATGTAATAATGCTTGCATGCCTCACTTTTCAAGTGACGCACTTGGAATTGCTTAAAGTGCTGCATAACAAATACCATCTACAACTTTTGNTTTCTACTTTGAGGAATCCTGAATAATGAGAGCTATAAAACTGCGCTGTTATTCTCTCCACCTGTCAATCTTTCTCCACATATAGTCACTACTCCTGTATTAAGAAGTCCTATTTTTTTTTTACTCAGGTAGATGATTCCTTGCATGACAGTGTTTAAAGAATTGCAGACATATATTCTTGCTAAAAAAGTATATGTGCTTATTTTCTTACCTAAAATGTTTCATGATTTTCATATCTTCTAAAATGATAGTACACATATGAAGCCTTGTCTTTATACTACAGCTCTTAAAAATGTTAATTTACTAAGTTAATTCTTATCCAGTGAAGGATACAAAGCTAAGCAAAGGCATGAGCAATTATAGAACATAGAAAATTGCCTATGGAATGTGAGTCAGAGTGGAACTGTCATGAACACAAGGAAACTAGTGGGCACTCAAATATGAAAGAATTAGTGAATCCATTATTCTCCTAGAGTTGAGACTGGTATTAACTTTAAGAAAACAAGATCAGAAAAGTATTATTTGTCTTTGAAGGTAATTTATTCTAATAACTCATGACAATGGCTTTCCATTGCATTAGAGCATACTAGTTTCATAAAATGCCACATATGTAAATTTAGAATATCATATTATATGCNTCCATAGTGTCAGAATGGAAGATAAAGATATGTAAATGTTTCAGTGACTGGTTAAGTTGGAGAGTCTGTTGAAAGACAGTGGGCATAGATTGTAGAAATGTGAGACACATTGGGAGTGAGANTGAAACTGAGATAAAATGGGAACATGGCTTGTGTTCCTCCTAGACTACTAGATTAAGCATTTATACTTTTGTTATCAGTGTTTGATTTTTTTAAAAAGTGCTCAAAGTTAAGAATAGGGGCCAATGACTTCACTCAGTGGGTAAAGGTGTTTTTTGCCAATCCTGATGACCCGGGTTTTACATACAGAGCTCACATACTAAAATGAGAGAACTGTCAGCCAAATTATCCTTTTACTTCCAAATGAGCACTATGTTATACACACACACACAAAAAAAAACAATAAATGTGATTTTTTAATAAAAGTTTGAGCATAAATTACATTTAGATATTGAAATTAGTTAAAAAGCATTGAGAGTGTAAACAACATAGATACAACAAGATTTTCAAAATATAATTTATTTGTATTGATCTTTGTGTTCTGCTTCTTAGAAAAATTTATCTGGATCTGCAGTACATATACTTTAAACATAAAGTACAACTGATGAAAAGATTCACAATAGCTACAAAGACCACATTTACTTAAATCCATGTTTCTGTTAAAGAGAATTACAATTATCATCAAATACCATGATTGTTAAGATTAAAATACAAACATGCAAACATAAGAGCATTTTTAATGGATATACAGGCCAGAAGAATAGAAATGACATTCTCAATGTTTTCTCTTCTGACAAATGATGACCTTTGAAATCTGCATTAAAATTTAATGTTAATAATTGATTTAACAGTGTGGGTAAGAATATCTCATAAATGTCAATGCCACCTAGATCAAACAGGTCAAAAGTTGTCTTCTTCAGGACCAGTGAGATGGCTCAGTGGGCAAAGATGCTTACCCTGAGACTTGCATGGTAGAAGGAGTGAGCCAATTCCTTGGAGGTTGTTGTCCTCTGATATCCACACATATGCATGACAGGCTTGTGTCCATATGCATAAACACATAAAACAGAGAGAGAGGGAGAAAGAGAGAGAGAGGGAGGGAGGGAGGGTGGAGAGATAGCAGGAAGGAAGAAAAAGAGAGAAGGAAGGAAGGGAAAGAGAAAATTACTTTTTAAAAAGTATCTTTTTCTCAAGAAGAAATTTTAAATTTTATCCTTCTTAAAGATAAAGATTTTAAGCATTTTAAAGAATTTCAACAGAAGCATTTACCATCTCAACAGAGTTCAAGCTTTTTCTTGCACTGTAGATTAATTTTACAGAGTAGGATATGTAGAATTCTGTTAGTAGATTATAGGATATGTTTTTTTTAAATCTCATATTTGAACAAAAGAGAAGTGTTTCTGCCTTTGTTTCCATTAATTAAAAAATTATTATTTCTCACCTATANATAAAATACTATAGAAAATGAATATGCAGTCATATGTCAGTTAAAAATAAATGAANAGTAGTTTAAGGTAAAGTTCATGTTTCATATGCAATGTATATGAATGAGGCTTTCCCACCGATAAGGTGATTTGACAATACAAGACTCTTTTTAATTCTCTTGCTCCCAAGTNCTGGGATTNTAAGTGTATATCACCATGGTTTATATGGTTTATATTGTTTGAACTTGGAACTTCATATATGCCAAGCAAGAAATAAACAGAGACTCATCTCCAGCCCAGCAGAGACTTTTTCAATCCCTAAACTGCTTCATTAATATGTTTTTAGATAGAATTACTTTTGAAACTTTAATAAGATAGATCTGTAATTCTAGTTTCTTCCAAAATGTCAACTTTTATTCATTCATTCTTAGAATATTCAACAAACATTTTTATATATGCTACAGCACCATGTGTAACACAAATTTTAAAATGTCTTATTAATAAAAAAAAAACCTGAAGCCAGATATTGGGGTAAATGTTGAAAGATCAGAAAAACAGAACAAGCCACAGCCAACCTCACCTTGCCAACTCCTCAGCTGATCTAGTTTCCTCAGACTGAAAGCCTCTGAGTCCTCATCCNAATGGATCTCAGCTGAACTGCTCAAAAGCCTCTAGTTCCTGGTCCTCATTCCTTATATACCTTTCCGCTTCCTGCCATCACTTCCTGGGATTAAAGGTATGTGTCCTTCCCAAGCAAAGACATGTGATCGCAAATCCTGGCATTAAAGGTGTGTGCCACCATGCCTGGCTCTGTTCCCAGTGTGGTCTTGAACTCAGAGATCCAGATGGATCTCTGCCTCCCAAGTGATAGGATTAAAGGTGTGTGTGCCACCACTGTCTGGCTTCTATGTCTAATCTAGTGGCTGTTCTGTTCTCTGACTCCCAGATAAGTTTATTAGGGTACACAATACAATATGTATACCACATCCATGTATGTCTCTCAAAGCTACATGTCTCTCAAACTTTGAATGGTATAGAACTCATCCACAATCTTTTCAAATATGAAAAATCTNACAAAGAATATCTTGACTAAACATGATACTGTATGTTGCTAAAAAGTTGCTGTTGCTGAGGGAATGCCAATATGCTGATTCTTGTTTTGTTGTTGTTGTTGTTTGTTTGTTTGTTTTGTTTTGTTTTATTCTGGAGAGACTAAATGAAAAAAGATTCACATTGTTGATATAAATGTATAAACACTCTCAGGAAACTTCTGGATAAAGTCCAGCCAGATCCAGATCCAGATCCAGATTAAATGTAAAAGTACAAGTTTTAGTGTATTTCTGAAGTTTCTTGGAATTGAAGGTTAGCTGCACATCTCTAATTTGTAAGACTGAAATGTGGTTGCCTGGAGGCCAACACTGTTATCAGTGAAGCATTACACAGGCAAAGCCCTGGACTCCAAGCCAGGTAGCAGCACANCTGTACTTGAAATTCCTACTGAAACAAGAACCTTACGAGGGAATTCAAACAAGAAAATACTTGGAAGTTAACTTTAAAATCCTAACTGAAATTGGTTACAGATCTCCTATTGTGATTTGCTAGACAGAGGANGTATTCATTATACCAATTTCCAATTTATAATTAATTAATTTTATTTTTTTCTATTTTACAATTTATTCTTTGAAAATAGCATATATGAATGCAATGTATGTTGTCATAGCTTCATTTTCCTCCATATAACTCCTCTTGGCCCTTTCAACAGATCTTCCTTCCACGTCATGCACTCACTTGTTTTGTGACCTACTGTGTCCAATTAGTGCTGCCCATTGGGTGCAAGCATGAGGTCATCATCTGAAACATAGACAGCGTTCCAGTAGCCACCCTTCAAAAAGTGACTCCCCTCCCCAAGCAGCTATTAATTGTAGTCAACTCCTCAGGTCAAGGTAGGGTTTTAGGGACCTCAACTCCCAGTGCTGGAACTTTTAGTTAGCTTTATCCATACTCCAATATTTTTATTTGAATTTAATTTAACTATTTCAGTGAATATGAAAAACAGTCACTCATAGGGTAACCAAGACTGTTACATACCAAATGGCAAAGCCATTATTTGAACACTAGAAGTTCACCAAAAAGGTATGAAAAAGGTTTATAATATGAATGTTACTGAATCAAAGATGCCAATGTTTCAATTGGTACCATATTATCTTTGTTTTATATTCCCAACATTAACACAGCAGTAATTATTAATATAACTTTCCATTTTTTGTCAACCATATGGATATCTTAGTTACCTTTCCATTGCTGTGATAAAATGTCATGAAAATGGCAAGTCATAAAAGAAAGCATTTCATATGGAGGTTCATAGTTCCAGGGGATAAAAGTCCATTGTCATCATGGTAGAAAGCGTGGCAGCAGGCAGGCAGCCATGGTGCTGGAGAAGGAGCTGATCATTTAAATCTAATCTGCAAGTATGAGGCAGAGTATGAGCTAACTGGAAATGGTATGGGCTTTTGGAATCTCAAAGCCCACCCCCAGTGACACATTTCCTTCAACAAGGCC
>LZPO01087869.1:23942-35684 GCA_001675575.1 Neotoma lepida | reverse complement strand
CATGTAAGAGAGGCATGGTTAGCAAAAACTCTTCCAAGTACCAAGATGATATCATGGACCAGTGTTTCCCATGTCTACATACTTTTCAATAGCGATCTCAGAAACTGATTCAAATTCTAAGGNAGGTAGACAATTTCTTAATCTTAATTTTGATTCCACAGTGTAGCAAAGACATTACTCCAATGGCTATCCTAGCCTTAGACAGTGGAGAATGTTCTCTCCTATCGATTGGTAATGCAGAGGGGCACAAGAAGAGTCCAAATGATTTTCACACCTCAGACTTGGAGATAAAGATCGCACTATGATTCAGAGCCTAACGGCAAATCACACTGTACAGAAAAGCAAACAACATAAGCGCTTGGCCAAACAAAACTGACCTTCCCTGCCCTGTCACCAGGTGAGCATTCCATGGATGGCTCAACAGAGCCTTCAAAGGACACACACCTTGATGAGTTTCTTTGCAGACTGGCACCAAGAACCCAAGACAAACCCCAGCCAAGAACCTCCCAAATCATCAAGCTGAACAGGTGGAGTGCTCACAGATGAGACCATATCAAATAATTGCAGGATCTGGTGACCGTGGGTTTTGCCCCTGGCTGGCTTTGCTAAAGTTGTCCCCTGGCACATAGGTTCATGATTATCTCATGGCAATTTCCCTGCACTTCAAAGACACAGGAGTTAAACTGGCAAAGGTAAAAGCCTCAGACAAAAAGGCAGAAGAAAGCCCGGTGTATTCCACTCTCTTCCACTNTGCTGGGGCAGTGCTACAGTTTTGTAGAGAAAAGGACTTGAAGGCTAGGAGAAATTCATATGCTAATTTAATTATGACACATGCCATCCATGAATGTGAAGCCCTGGTCCTAGAGGAGGATCATTCTAATTCTTTGTGGACCCTATTTTAGGGTCTCTGTCTCATCTCAGAACTGGTTGTGGGGTAATTTGGTTCTTGAAAAGGGGAATTTCTCATAGATATTCAAAGAAGTGAGTGCACTTTTCTGTTTTTCAAGTCCCAGCTACAAAGAGTGAACGATATCTTCTGTTTGTGCCATAATTCTGAAAAGAGAAGGATGGAGTCATTTATACATAGAGAGAGAGAGATATTTGACAGCTTTTCCCCCCTCAAAGCATTCATAGATAGTGGGATTGTGAAATTTNGAATTACCCAACCCACACTGGATTATTTTCCTAAGGTGAAATGATAATTCATGTCTAATGTATTAGATATTTTTAACAAGTTTCGGATCTAGAGAGATGGCTCTGCTGTTAAGAGCACTGGCTGCATCTCAAGAGGACCCAAATCCAGTCTCACACTGCAGCTCAAAAAAACAAAACAAAACAAAACAAAACCTCTGTAACTCCAGATCCAGGGGATCTGATGCCATCTTCTGGCCTGTAGGGAAACTGCATGTAGGTGCTGCACAGATGTACATACAGGCAAACCATGCATACACATGAAATAAAAATAGTTTTTCCACCTCCCAATATTTTTTCATTTATTGCTTCCAAATAACCTGTTTTTTTCTTTAATAGCCCTAAGTAGAGCTTCACGTTGTCTATAACCAAATCCTTTTTCTTATATTGTACTATGTTCTTTGCCTCCAGCTATGCCCAAACTGAAATGTCTCAAGACAAATTGGGGATAATGTTATTCTCTCTGCCAGGCATTAATGCTTAACACATAAAAAAATCTCTATCATGTGAATATTAATGGAAGAATTGTAATGGGGTACAAAATGTTCCAGTTCACCAGTCCTATATTCTGTTTTGTTTTAAACAACGAACCTGTGATCTCTGTGATCTCATTTCATTGGTGAAGGTTAAATGTCTTTGAAGAATGTGTGCAGTAAATAGCACTAGTTGACAATGTACACCGAGCCGTGACTGTATCCAGCAAGGCTCACCACAGATCTCTTCTGTTGTTTCCTTTCTCGTGTTAAATATATAAGATTCATTAAATTTCTTTCATAAAGCCTAGCACCAATGGCAGCTGAAGGCACACCCTGGAGTTTTCTGACTGGCTTGTGTCTGAACACCTCCGCTCGCCAGACTTTGCCTCCAGGCATTTCTTCCCTTCCCTTTTCTCTAGTGAAATGAAGACCCTCCGAAGGCCCTTCTGTGGTTTTTGTTGTGTGTTTNTCTGTTTGTTTGTTTTTTTTATAAGAACAGCATAGATATTTTCACTTTATTCTATATTTGGAAAATAGTAATATTAATAAAATTATTATTTTTAGATAGTCTCAAACTGCAGCCAAGGCTGGCCTCATATTTACAACAACCCTCCAGTGTTGGCCTCTTGAATGCTGGGGTTACTTTAGGACCCACCACACCCAGCTAGGGTAGGTTGTTATAAACAAGGANATTATATGTTTCANTGNAAAGGAGGNTAGNGTGGATGGAACCCAGCTTGCAGTCTGCCACCTCACCCGGGTTCAAGTTAGAAAATCTCAATTAGAGTTGTCACATGTCAGGTTAATTTAACTCTTCTTGTTAAGATTTAATTTTTGATTATGTGTGTGTGTGTGTGTGTGTGTGTGTTTGTGTGTGTGTGTGTGCATCCCCTGGAACTGAAGTTAAGAGGTAGCTGTGAGCCACCCAGACTCGGGTCATCCAGAAGAGCTAGGCTGTCTGCACAGCACCTAATTTAATTCTTATCAAAAGCAAATCAGTACAAAAGAATGTTCTTGAACAAAATTTCCATTTTTTGAAGATGTNACCGTGGATGGATAAGATTTGGTGGGATGATCTAGATTCAGAAATCACAGATCATCCCTGCTGAATCTAAATCCATGAAGCAACCCAGGCTGTGAGTGGGTGAGGAGGAGTTTCTAAGCATGCTTTTCAGTATAAAATGGAAATCCCAGTTTTAAAAATGCCTTTGTAGTGTAGAAGTTCTTGTAATTAATGCCACAAATTGCACCTTTCAAGTCACTGTTTTAAAATTTAAATCAAATGGAAGTCGTATTGGGATTTGCAGAGCATAGAGGNGGAATTTTAAAATCTCCCAAAAGTGCCTTCATTTTCTACCACCCCAATAAAAACAGACAGTTATGAAGAAACGGGACTTACCTGAATGTTGATGCAAACAAACTGGAATCTCTCTTTTAAAGTAACAAACAAACAAAACATCTGAACACTTGAAAGTTATCTGATGTTCTTCCAAAGCATGCTTTGACTGCTAGATGCAGCAACCATGTTCTTCCTCATATAGTTCCCTGCAAAGGCACATCCTAAAGTAGTTACAGACGGATGCCTTAACTTTCCCGAGAAATTGTGCAGGAGAGATGAGTGAGTGGGGATGCAGAGGAAGCAAAATTGGCCATTCATCACAGATGTTGAAAGTTTTTTGTGACTGCATTCAGGTTACCCACTTCTCTCTACTTTTGCATAGAATTGAAGACACTTGCAGTAGAAAACTTACAGTATGTCAGAATAAACGCAGGCCTGTATCAATGACAGAAAATNTTTAAAAGCCATTTAAAAGTCAAGCAAAACAAATCCAAAGAAATGCAGTTAATCTAGAAGAAGTGTTTCAAAAGGAAGAAAGGGCAGTGCTGTAGAATGAAGGTTTGCGCTGCCTCCTGGTTCCTGTGTGGAAGCTAGCCCTCAGGGTGGGGGTGTTTGTGAAATGGCTGCTTATACACAGCTAGGAGAGTGCTGGGAAGAGGGTAAGTGCTGTGAGACAGGGGTTCTCCAGAAGTGGGCATGGAGGGGGATTAACTGGTACATTCAAAAGGAAGGCAGGATAGAAGTTGAGAGCAGGCAGAGCCAGCAGCCCTCTGCAAGGATTCNTTGTGTTGTTTGAGATCATAGGTGTTTTGGAGAAAGTGGAAAGGGAATGTAGCTACAGAGGCTGGAACAGGAGGAGAAGAATGGAAGTCAATGGTTGGAAGTGACACCACTGGGTAATTTTATAAGAATACAGATAAGAAGTGTGATAAAGTGATTATGACAGTGAAAAGGGACCTTAGTACTGGATCCCAGCTATGTTGGGGAAGGACANATAGGGAGGTCATACTGGAGAAAGTCACAAGCTCAGTCTGGGGAGGTCTCGGGGAAGAGTTGCAGGAAAGGGTCCCTAGAATGGATCTGGTCTTGTAGAATCCTGAGGGAATCAGATGAGGAATTGTAAAGTTGTAGGGGGCGGGGGCTGACACTCCTTCAGGGTTGGCCTCTCAGGGCAAGCTTGAGAAATAGGATGTCTAGCGTTTGTAAGAGCAGGGTCTGATGCTGCTATCTGAGACCATTGGTGTCTTGATTCTGGTGTCTGAGACCCCATGGCAGTCCCTGGAGAGTCTCAGGACTTTGTGAGTTATACCTCCAGGCTAAATTTAGAGGCCTGACTACCAAGAGTGCCATAGCTATAGTGTCTCAGAGGCAAGGGNGCCAGTTCTGTGCCACCATTTCTAATGACCTGCATAGGCAGCTTAGCACTAAGGAGGGCCCCCCAAATGGCTTAAATCCCCAAGTGCTTTCACTCTGGACATGTAGAGAGCAAAATCCCCATAAGGTCAGGGAGAGGGGATGGTAGGCCCAGGAAAGTGCCTATGTTAAGAGATCAGAGCTGGTGTTATATCAAGGGCCAAATGTAACAGCTCTTTTTCTGGTCCCCACAAGNACTCATAGAAGGATTTAGCTATGATGAACTGACAAACTCAGATTCTGAGAAAACCTGACATGCCCAAGAGGGTCCCCTGTGGCAAGGTCCCCATAATTAAAGTGATATCCCGGCAGTGGCTCGAATGGCTCCTTGTGCTTAGAGTTAGTATGCCGAGGAACTGATGCTGTTATAGGGAGCTTTCAACTTTGAAAGAGAAACTGGAAATCCACAAGGGGCCAGTTTTTGAAGTGTTCAGAACAGTACTTGGATCTGCAGTGGGTTTCTCTGAGCTAATGATAAATAATTTATATACTGAAAGAAGATGCTGTGGTATGTGGGGGCGGGGAGAGCAGGTTTTTGTCTAGGGACTGTTCAGAAGGATGAGATTTATGGTGGTATGCTATAACCTGGAAGGCCTGTTTAATCTCTCACTCTCTTTCTTCACTGCCTTCTAGGGGGCTTTGCTCTTCTTAAACACCCTGTGTTGTTAGTATTTCCCAACTTGGCAGTTGTTGTTCAGTATTCGCTGAAGCCTGACTCTAATGTGTTTCTTCCTCCGAGGTCAGAAATTCTTGATATAGAGGTAGAGATATGGGTATATTGCAAAAATAGCNGTCTAGACATACATGCGTGTCACATATGTTTCTACAATCTGCTGTGTCTTGTCCTAACTTCATACCACAGCAAGCACTCTCTCTCTCTCTCTGGTGTCCCTCTGCTGGTGAGNGGGCATTTCTTCTTACACACCTTTTTCNTTGACTACACTGTACTTTTGCTTTGAGAAATTGCAGCCTATCAAAAGGACCTCTGAAAACTTGAGTTTGCTGTCCTCACTGGCCCAATCGGCAACCATCGCTTGTCTCTTACGTATGCCAGCGGCCATTTAAAGCTTTGCTGTTTCTCTGAGATGTCAAGATCATATGCACCTGATGTCCCCTCATATAGAATGGCCTTCCAAGTTTTACATGGCTCTAGTGCCCTCTGGTTTTCAGCTCTTATTTCCCCTCAGGACGGTCTATGCAGTTCATGAGTCTCTGTGCCCAGTAAAAATGTAGAGCCCCTTCTTAAGTTGTTTAGAATGTCAAAAAAAAAATTAAAAAGCCATTTCATTCTTCTAAGTACAAGGGTCTATGTAGCCACTGGTTGGAAATTTATTAGGCTGTCTCTGCTTCCCATTAGGCTTTCTCTATCATTTAGAATATAAACTGTGTGAATGGGGACTTCTGTACTCTTCACTGTTGTGTGTTGGAATGATATTGGATCAACAGTTACTCTGTTTTAAAGATAATCCTTTATTTTCAACATAGAANTTTACTTTGAGGACAAAAACATTCTAGAATGACTTGTATTATCTATAAATCAAGAAAATCCTAAGCAGTATTATGTGTGTGCATATTTATTTTCTTTAAAAATGCACTCAGAATTGCTAAAGGTTAGCTCAGAAACAAGGAGCACATCCTTCCTTTTAGATGCTTGAAGATAGATTGTGGGACCAAAAATAGACCTTAAATTATTTTTATTTTTGCTTGTTCTATTATATTAATTTGCATATGTATTTGCTTATGTTGCTTATATGAAAAACAGTTGTTATTNTATAGAATCCCAAGAACATAGAAAGTAGACTTTTGCTGGTAGCTGTGAAGTAGGGCTTTATGTTATTATTGGGTGGAGCTTATTGCTCAGCATACAGACTGCATAGATTTTCTTGAAAATGCTGGTGATATTGACCTTTGTCTTGGAGTGCTCTATAGGTGCTGGATGTCAGCACCCTTCATTCAAGGATAGGCAAGCCAAGAATGTTTTTTAAAAAAAAATCCCTAAATATTGGAAGAAATGTATTTAAATTTNTAATTTTCTGGGGGCTTCCATGTATTTAGGTCAATTCAAAACTGCATCAAAAAGCATTTTAAAATAATTGAGTATATACACTTCTCATAAGCAGAAATTTAGTTTAAATAATTTATGATTTATTTGGTTAATGTACATTTTTTGAATTACAGTACATTAATCAGTGCTAATTGAGATCTACACAGAAATGCTATTAAAAGGTTNTAGATTAAAACTGTTTCTTACTACACATCTCCTTGTCAAATTTAACTTGTAAAGCATATAATGATTTTTAATAATATTTTATTTGGTCTTTGAAAGTTTCTTAATCATACCCACCCTCCACTCCCCTCCTCCAATTCCCCTCCATGACAACCCCAACACATGCCCCCCAAACTTTATGTCCCGCTTTTATTATAACCCACTCCATCAATTACTGCTGTCCATATGCCTAAGGCTATGAGGTTATCCACTGAAGCAGGGGCAACCTACCAGTGGCCACCTCACCACCAAAGAATAAGATACACCTGGATGGATGTGGAAAAAAATTACACAGAGTGATGTCACATGGGCCAAAAAAGACAAGCGCTATATGTTCTATACCAATTGAGGGTCATAGCTTCAACTGTTTTGTGTTTAACCTGGAGTACATGGGAAGCCAGGAACTAGAAAACTGGAATCAGGCTGTTGGGAATAGTGGGGGCGTGTTAAAGGAGGAAGGGTAGTAGAATAGAGATGAAATGAAAGGAGAGATGGGAATATACTTCAGGCAAAAAGGTTCAAGNGGGCAGTGAAATGATGATGGGCAGGAAAGGGAGCAAGAGGCAGAGATAAACAAAAATGAAGTGTACATGTGAAGGAACTATATAGGAAACTAAGATCTTGTAACCAAGTGAAAAACAGGAGCAGGTAGTAGAGCGTATGTAATATGAAAAACAGGCGGAGGGGGAGTTTACTAGAGGTGACAGGTTTAAGTGGGGATGGGAGGAGAGGGGTGTGGAAAAGAAGGAGTAGGGGGTGAGTTAACCAAAACTAAGGATGCCTAAAGAGATGTATACAGATCTTGTCAGCGAACTACCAACTAACAACTAAAAATTAAATTTAACAACAACAAAAAAAGCAGTTTGAACAGAAGTACCCTGCATGGGGGAATAAAGCTGCTCCCGTAATAGATGGATTATTATAATGATTTTTAAAATTCTGTTCTGGCTATTTTAAATGTCATAATGATATGACAGGCAAAGTACAAGGAATCTTACCAAAAGCATGGATGTTGTAGCCGTGACTGCTGATGCTGCCTCAGGCTTACAAAATTCGAATGTGTTCTGGTTATCTTGAAGTTTTGTCTTTCCAGTCTGGTACCAACAGTCTGTCTGCTTCTAGATCCTGACAGTACATCTGCTTCTCATTTTTGTTTTCATTTACTAGTAACTGTTAACTCTTCAAATGAACAGCCTTTAGCAATAGCAAAGTTTCCCTCTGTGCCATCATTAAACTCATTTGTGTTAATCTCTAACTTTGGTGATGTAATCCCACAGTGTGTTTTCAGGTTATCTGCATTAGCTAGATAAATGATAAAATGTTACAGTTACAAATGTCCTTGAAGATGAGTTAGTCCAAGCATAGCACTTTGTTAGTTTGCTTTACTTGATGTGGTAAAACATTCTGACTAAAAGCAATGTGGGAAGGAAAGCGTTTATTTGCTTTATACTTCCATATCACAGCCTACCCTTGAGCGAGGTCACAGAAGGAACTCAAGGCCAGAATCTGGCAGCAAGATCTGATGCAGAGACCATATAGAATTGTTGCTCATTGCCTTGCTCTACATGGCTCTCTCAGCCTGCCTTTTTTAGAAAATCAGGACTACCTGGTCATGGGTAACATTGGCTACAATGGGTTGTGTCCTCCAATATCAATCACCAATCAAGAAATTGTTCCACAGACTTGCCCACAATCTGATGGGGGGCCTCTTCTGAATTGANGTTCCCTCTTCCCAGATAACTACAGTCTGTGCCATGGGGAGGGAGGACTACCATCACTATTGAACCCCTGCCAAACACACACAGATGCATCACTATTAAACCATAACCTTTCCTTTCTTCTATNTCCCCCAAAATCTCATACTTCTTATTCCAAGAGGGAAAGACAAAGGCACAGTTACAATCAAAGCCAAGCAAAGCCAAACTCCAACAGTCCAACCTCATGGTTATTCAAGACCTGCTTTGTGGGAACNACATAAGAATATGACAGTTACACAGTGGCCCCATTGGCAACAACTTAAAGGCTGACTCCCATAGCCCTCGGTGAAAATCTTTAGTCTTTTCAATCATAACAACTGCTTCTCTGCTGATGCGGAAGAGACATAAACCAAACTATGAACAGTTGTTGCTGAGTGTCTGTGATGTGTGAATTTGCACAGTGTAATATGATTAGCTTGTGTACTGTGGTTTGCCCCTCTTTCAGAATAAAGTTACAAGAATGAGACCACAGAAGGAGTGGGGTTGTCTTCATGACCTGTGAGAAACAGACTGGAATGCTTAGCTGCCTCAAAAGAGATTGGCTATTGGATTTTCTCCTCATGCTGTCAAATCATCACCTTTACAATATTTCCATATTGCTGTGATTTGTGTAAAAAAAGAAAACCCCATTCTTCTGGAAATTCACTACAATTTAAATAAAAATAATACTGAGNAAAACTGGAAAATAGCATTATAGTTATAATTATAGTTCAGGAAATGCAGACCAGTAATCCAAAATAAATTCAGTGTGTGCTGGAAATGCTAGTACTTTACAATGTGCTTAAAGATAATTATAACATTGTTGCTCATCAGTTAAAGATACAGGGGAATCTGGATGCTGGCTTTACTTGGCTTGATGACATATAATAGGTTTATAGCAGCAGCATTTATGGAAGTAGCAAAGTGAATTATCTCTGCTATCCAGTGTTTATTGTTTTTACCCTAGGCAAGGCTATTTGTTTTCAGTTTTTAAATATGATCAGAAAGCACTATTTTTTTACTTTCAAAAATATTTATTAGTCATTCATATTTCTGAAGAATTCTCTACTCAATTCTATTCTATTATATATATTATATACTATATATTATAAATATAGTATATATACTGATCATGCTTTTCCCTTTCTCTAATTCCTCCCTGATTCACCTCACCTCCTCACCCTCATCCACCCAACTCCAGGCCTTTCCTTTTTCTCTCTCTTTAAAAAACAAACAAACAAAAACTGAAACCAAAATAAATAAGCTAAAGATCTGTAAGATGCAGGGCAGTGGTGGCACACGCCTTTAATCCCAGCACTCGTCCAGCAACCGGGAAGCAGAGACAGATGGATCTCTCTGAGTTTGAGGCCAGCCTGGTCTACAGAGCGAGTTCCAGGACAACCAGAGCTACATACAGAGAAACTTTGTCTTGAAAAATAAAATAACATGACAAAAAGATCTGTAAGACATAAAATGCCCAAACAAAGCTATATGAGACCAAAAAAATCTACAAAAATACAATTACATTCATTTTGTGTGGGCCATATACTCCTGGGTATAGGGGCTTGCTCTGAGGTGTGGTTTGAAATACCCAATGAGACTCCATTGTAGAAAACTCATTTTTTTGTTTTGCAAGCAGGTATTAATTGCAGATAGCTTCTTNATTAGGGGTGTGAACCCATGTCCACTTCTCCCTCTCAGTGTTGCCATCACAATCTCTGTGAGTTTATATGCACATTAATCCTGTTGTGTCTGGAAGTCACTGATTCTTGGAATTATCTGTCACCTCTTGCTCTTATANTCTTTTATACCTTCTACAAGGCCCCCTGAGTCCTGAGAGAAAAGGACTGATGAAGTCTTACTTTTAAGATTGAGTGCTCCAAAGTNTATCACTCTCTGTACACTGTGTAGTTGTGTGTTAGTTTCCATCTACTGCAAGAAGCTTCTTTGGTGATGGGTGCATTGAGCACTGATCTGAGGCACTGATCTGTGAGTATAGCAGAATGTCATTAGGAGTCTTTTTATTGCTATGTTCCTTTAGCAGAACAGTAGTATTTGGTTTTCTACTAGGCCCAGGACCTATCCAGTCTCAGGTCCTTGACCACCCGAGTTCCATCTCATGGGATGGGTCTTAAATCCAATCAAAGAGTGGTTGGTTACTCCCACAACATTTGTGCCACTATTGCACTATTATGCAGACAGGTCACTGTTGTAGGTCTCAAGATTTGCAGCTGAGTTCACACTTACCTTTCTCCAGTGGTAGCATACAAAGGACCTCCCCACACCATGAACACTAGTCAGTAGGGTTGAANGCTCTAGTTAGGCATCAGCATGGTTTTGCCTTGTTCAAAGAGATATTCAAGTCCTATCTTNAGCAATAGAGCCTTACCATCAGGTTAAGATGTAATCAATTACCTTGGGAATAGTCTNTGATATNTGGGAGTTTCTATGAGGTTCCTTTGGAGCAGCAATGAACATGGATGAAGAAATGTCTCTGTAGTAGGATGTAGAGTCCTCTGAATATTTTCACAAGAGTGGTATAGCTGGATCTTGAGGTAGATGGATTCCCAGCTTCCTGAGGAACCCACACTGATTTCTGTAGTGGCTATATGATTTTGTATCCCTACTAGCAATGAATTAGTTTTCTGCTTTCACTGCATCCTAGCCAGCATGAGCTNTCTTTTGTTTTATTGATCATCNCCATTCTGATTGGGGTAAGATGAGGTCTAAAAGTAGTTTTAATTTGCATTTCTCTGATGACTAAGATATTGAACATTTAATTGCTTCTCGATCACTTGTGTTTCATCTTTTGAGAACTCTCCGCTTAGTACTGTGCCCTATTTGTAACTGGATTGTTTCCTTGATGCACCGTGGTTTTAGTTATGTATATATTTTACACACTAACCCTCTATCAGATATGTGATTGATAAAGATCTTTTCACCCACCGTAGGCTGCCACTCTGCCTGAATGATGTCCTTTGCCATACAGAAGCTTTTCAGGTTCATGGGGTCCTGTTTATTCATTGTTGTTCTTAGTGCCTGTGCTATTGGTTTACTATTCAGAAGGCCTTTCCTGTGCCAGTAGTTTCAAGCTCATTACCTACATTCTTTTCTGTCAGTTTCAGGGTGTCTGGTCTTATGTTGAGGTCATTGATCCATTTAGAGTTGAGTTTTGTGCAGGGTGATACATACGGATCTGTTTGCATTCTTCTACATTCAGCCATCCAGTTTGATGAGCACCATTTGTTGAAGATTCTGTCTTTTCTCCAGTGTGTAATTTTGGTTTCTTTGTTAAAACTCAGGTGTCCATAGGTGTTTGAA
>LZPO01087869.1:12154-23329 GCA_001675575.1 Neotoma lepida | reverse complement strand
GAAGAGAGAGAGGAGAAAGTGTATATGAAGCTAAAAATTGTGCTATGTTTTTATTTCTGTGAATAATTGTGTTGGAATTTTTATGAAGATTATATTGAATTGTAGATTGCTAGGATGGCCATTTTTCACAATGTTAATTAATTCTACTGATCCATGAACATGGACGATCCTTCCATCTTCTGAGGTCTTCAATTTCTTTCTTCAATGTCTTCAAGTTTTTGTTTTACAAATCTTTCACTTGTATGGCTATAGAAAGTACTCTTTATGTAAAACTGTGAAGAATAACATAAATTATCTTCCTACTGGATACATGCCAATGTATTTCAGNAGGGTTAAGAAGAAGCAGCCCACTTTTAAAACCATATTATAGAGAAATAGCTAGAAAGGAAATCAAATACATATTCATGNTGACATTACTNTTGACAATGGTGGGAAACTCTGCCATGGGCAGAATGGAAGAGCTGACATTGTCTGTGTTCTGACTATGTTAGCCAGCATCCACATTACACTACTCTAACTGAAAGACCAGTCTAAACATAGACATCTTCTTAGCTGTGTAGTATTCTAGAGTTTTAGTGGCTATGTGCTATACAATTTCAGGAGGTAGGTTTTTCTTTTTTTCTAGCAGTCTTTGGGTACATATCTTCAGCCAGCTTAGTACTGAAAAAACATTGCTATCACATGGAAATGAAAAAGGGAAATGAGGCTCATANATCACTGCATTCTTATACTCTGATGGGATTGACAGCTGTACATATTCTACCACAAGCAACAAAACTTANATTGTGCACTTGGGAAAAAGCTTATGTTCCTTTTTATAATAAGAAAATATAAACTAAGTCTCAAGTGTATCCAATCACCTGACATGCAGATTCATTTATTTATTCATGAATTAACATCTTTTGTCTTTGACACTTTCTATTTATTTTCAGATAAAAATATATCATAATGTTCAAAANATGTTTACATTACTGAATAGAAATAAAAGTGAACATATTCACAGTTGTAGAAAAGCATGTTTTGGTCACCAAAGAGAAGGCCGGAAAAGTAAAGAAAGAATAAGATAAATATACTACATTCCTGAAAAAAGTAAGGAAAGTGAATTGACATTAAAAATCAAGATGGTAAAATCCATCTCCTGGATACCTCTACACATTCAGATACGCTAACCCCCACTTCAGATCCTTGTCACTGCCCTGTTGAAGCACCCTCACTCTAAGTGGTCCAGTGCTGTCGGGACCACTCCATCTCTTTTGGGTGCCTACAAATAGTTTTGTGTTGTTAACTATGTGTGTATTGAGAAATGTAAGAGCANCTCTTACCTTCCAGGTTCCTTTTGGATCTTACTCTAATTATTTTAATTGGTATCTAGTTTGCAGTAAATGATTGTTGAATATTTATCTCACTTATTCTATTTTTTCATTCCTACACCTTTGATAAAATATAGCTTTATTTATTGAAATGGAGATTTCTTGAAGTCACTACCTTCAACATCTGCTCTGGACTACCAAAATATGTAACAATTTTACACTACCAATAAAAGGTAGTTTGCATTCCTGTTCATTTTGTCCTTATAGTTGCTGGGAGATAAAGTAAGATTCTATTACTTTGTCAAGTAGGAAAATGATGAATTTGGTCTAGAGAGACATCTGGGGTGGCGTAGCCTATCACGCAAGAACTTGGCATGGGGTTCAATCCTCAGCACACCAACAAGAAAAGAAAAATGAAAATGACAAGTTAATTTTAAATTGTCTATTGAGCCCAAGTGTATATGTATAGTTTAACTACAATGTAGTGCACTCCAGGTTACAGGTGAGCCCCCGGGCCACTATGGTGATGGCATAGAGAGAGAGAGCGAGGAGGTGGGTCCATCCAGGCTTATGGACTCCTCACCTGGTGAAATCAGGGTTCTTTCTAGGAGACTAGCTGGGCTAGTAGATGTGACATGATTTGTTCCAGACCAGCAAGTGGTCAGAAGGAAGGATGGGCAGTGAGATGGGGCTACCATGCCACTCTCTTTCTCCTTTGTATTCAGGTTGAGACTCCAGCCCATGGGATGGCATCACACATGATCAGGGTAGGCCTGCCTTCTTCAGTTAAAATCTTTCTGGANATATTCTCCCAGAACACAGCCAGAAGTGGGTTTCCATGGTAATTCTAAATCCAGTCAGGTTGGCAATGAAGATTAACCACTATAGGTAGATTTTGATACAGCTGTTATACTATTTAGANAAATCAAAGTACGTCTTCTTAGTCTGTTTCATTGTTGACAGTCAGTGAGGTGTTTCATTAGTGTCTATGAACCAGGAGAAAAGGTCACAATTAAAATGCTTGCCTATAAAGCTACTGTTGTGTTTACCCTTTAATAAACTGAGATGGGAATGTGACCATGCTGTACAGTTGATGGCTTCATGGCTTCATGTCGTTGACTTTCCATCTGCTCATCACTTAGAAAATTCTTATACTAGTAACTAATGGTGTTATTTATATTTGAAATAATTTCTGAGACTTTCTAGACCTATTTTTCAAGCACTTACATAACTTCCATGGGTATTTAATTCCTTACTGACATGACTACATCAAGAAAATCATTATGTCGCTTCGTGTTTTAACCCCTTATTAGAAACTGCCAGGCAGCGCCCTGAAT
Organism: Neotoma lepida; assembly: GCA_001675575.1. Lineage (NCBI taxonomy): Eukaryota > Metazoa > Chordata > Mammalia > Rodentia > Cricetidae > Neotoma > Neotoma lepida. The sequence goes on along the minus strand of LZPO01087869.1, from coordinate 20,682 downwards.
TACATTTGAATGACTGCTCTGCTTGCAGTATGTCAGCTACCTCAAATGAATTTTCTAGTTATTGAAATTATTATGTGATATTTCCAGCTCACATAAGCACCCTTTCTGTTCTAATTATGGACTTGCATTTAGGATCAAAATTGATCTTGAGTCAGAAGAACGTGTGGACGACAGAGGTCCCCGTCTGCTGACAGGCTCTCGTTTTATCCCTCACACTCTGAGAAGCATTGTGCTTCACTCACTTAGGCTAATGACGTCAGTGCATTATTTCCTGTTGGTGTAGAAAGAATGCTAACTTGGAAGGTCCAAGACAGTTTTCATCCCATCTCTGTTTCCATTTGAATTCCACAAAAACAAAGCATTCTGGAAACAGGTCTCTATACATACCTGAACTAGAGGAATAATTAGGTTGAAAGAGAAAAAGGAGTAGAACAGGGTTCAAATGGCCCATTGTATAATGCCCTGTTGTGTAATTTGGGAAAGGCACTATTAAAAAACAAAAATACTTGTCTCATTTACAAAAGAGAAGCTATGATGCTGTAGCTTTGAGTTATTNTAGATAAATGAGTTCATATGTATTAAGATGGTAGGTATATACATATATAATCATACTATAACTCATATGTACAAGTATCAGTCAGTTCCATCAAGTGAAGATTCAATTTAATCAAGGACATTTCTGTTGGGAGCAGAGCTCTACTAAGAAAGCCATTAGAACACATTGGATGGAAAACAGCTGTAGAATGGAATTAAAAACAGAATTTTAAAACTCCCGAAGTATTCCATTGTTTATATCAGTCAGCCTACAGAGGTAAATTAGCTTGCATTCATCCCATGCACCTGCAGAGAGAAATGAGCCAGAGGTCCCATATAGACCCTGTCTGCAGTGGAAGGAAACAGAATAAGGTACTGGTGTGGCTGGAAACACATAAGGCTTAAGGTAGTGCAGATGAACTGTGTAATACTGTGGGTGGAAGACTTCCTCGTTCAACAGAAGTGAATTGCTGTGGTAATATTTTTTGTGTTCCCCAATAAAATTTACCTGAGGATCAGAGCAAAAAGCCAGCCATTGTAAGTAAACAATGGAAGTCAGGCAATGTTAGCACACATCTTTAATCCTATCACTTGGCAGGCACGGATCTGTCTGGATCTCCATGACCACACTGGGGAACAGAGCCAAGCATGGTGACACATGCCTTTAATCCCAGCACCAACCATAGAGGTCTGGAGGTCTGGACAGACAGGAAGTGACAGAGCTGGGCAGGTAGAGGAAGTGATGTAGCTGGGCTGAGAGAGCCAATGAGAGAACAAAACAGAAAGGAGGTGTGGGTAGACAGGAAGCAGGTCCCTCTTTGGAAGCTGCCGAGTTGCTGAGGTGAGGTTAGCTGTGGCTCTTACTATTCCTCTGATCTCTCTCAGGCTTTAACCCCAATTTCTGGCTCCATGTTTTTTATTTAATAAGACCTTTTAGCAATTCATCTACAAATTGCTGTCTCCTCAGATGCTCACTATATGGTGGAGGAAGATGTTAGATGGACCCAGATTGGCTTAGTGGGAACTAATAAAACTATCTTAATTGATCTGACAAATATCTAAGCAATGGACTNGGTGTAGTATGGCCTAGGAAGCCTAAGGAAGGAAAAGGGAAGGTAACAGACATTGCATCCTTACTGGAGTTAATATTATCATTTTTGAGGGTCATAAAATTCCCAAGTAGCCCAGAGTAGTAATAGTTCAGTTAAGAGCATGAGTCTTTGTGGAGAACCCTCAGGTCTCTGAATTGGAACTGGAGAGTGATAANTTAGTGATAAATTAGCTTGCATTCATCCCAATTACACATGGCCACCATGAGATTCCTGACACAGCACACCAAGTGNGGGCCATTCAAACCGTGCTCCAGAGAAATAATATTGGCCCTGATAAGACGTGTTGTTAATTCCATTTATCTTGTGTTGCTTTGGCTTTAAATGATCTGAAGTATTAAACTTTTATTGACTCATTGTCAATGAATTGTTAAATCAATGATAACCAATATATTTAACTGTAAATTCATTGTCTTTCTTCATTTATTCACTCATTTTTTTTCTTGCCAAATAAATGCATACATTTTGCCAAGCATTATATATTGTCCAAGATATCAGAACAACAATGAGTGTCAGGCAGTGTGTCTGAAGCAAGGCCTCCTTTAGCAGCATCTGCAGAGGCCCAGGGAATCTCAAATTACCAAGGCTTCCAGAAAATGTGTATGTATCAGGTTAGGGGTTTTGTTCTCAGCCTAAGTGTTTCATAACTAAGACTGCAAATGTTTGAAATGCCATTGGTATTAGGAAAGTAGAGTAGCCAGGAAGCCAGATCCAGGGCATAAGCAATGTGTACCTCTGTCTCAGCTACAGAATGAGATGCCTTCTAGCAAGATGCTCTCAGGCCCCAGGATCTGGCAAAAATGGTACATCAGAGCCCTCTGGCCCCTGCACTGGGTACCAGCAGAGGGCAGTGCTACAGAAGATTGGTTTGGAATAAACCTGTGCTCTGAGATTCTGGGCAAGTCAGTCTTGTGACTCACAGATCTCATAATGTATAAGTGAACTTGAGGTTGTCATCTGGGGGACATGATGACCCCGGGGATTGAACTCAGGCTTCTTCTTATGCACATGTTGTACCACAGAGCTAAACCCTCGGCCCCACAGATCTTTTAATTAAACTTGTACCCAGGGGAACCTCATTTTTATTACTGTAAAGTGATTGTTCCAGACATAGTGTTCTAATTTTGTCTTTCTCTGCTGTAGATTTCTGGTTTTATTTGATGACCCATCTAATTAAACCCACTGTATTTCTCACGACTCATAGATCTCATAATGTATAAGTGAACTTGAGGTTGTCATCTGGGGGACAGGACGACCCAGGGNATTGAACCCAGGCTTCTTCTTATGCACATGTTGTATCACAGAGCTAAACCCTCAGCCGCACAGATCTTTTGATTAAACTTGTACCCTCAGCTGAAATTGGTCATGACTCCTTTTCACTTAGCTTTCTTTGTATGGCTGGCTGGTCATGGCAAGAAGTGAGAAGATGGGATTACAGAAAGAGAACCTGGAGCTGAATAAAAGAAAAAGGTTGCTTTTCCTAAGTAGCAAGCAAATGGATTCTGAATGTTTCTCAAAGGGCTTCTGGAACATATGAGTAGTGGGGTACGGGAAAGCTGGGGTAAGTAGAGAACCTCCAAGGAGTCAGNGTGGGAAAGGCATCTCGGTGCAGGGAAGGGGTAGAGGTTTGTGGGAATTGTCACACACTCCCAGGAGCTTTTATATATTCAAAGCTTTGATGAGTACTCTATTAAAGACTTTGCCACCATTTTCCTCAAATTTTGAGACTCTTGAGTTCTTCAGTCTGTGATTATACCTGGGGAGATAAGAACCAATACATATTCACCCCAGTTAGGCCACCTTCACTAGACCAAAGAAACAAATCCACCAAATCTACATTAGTGACCCAGTCAGTTTATTGAACTTATTTACAGGATTATGGGCAAGGAGTTGCTCACAAGAGCATGGATGGCTCAAAGGTAGCTGGACCACCAAAAGCCCAACCCAGTATGGGTGACACGAGCAGAGCCACAACTTAGAGCTGTAGTCTCAGGAATGATTTGGAGGAGCTGAAGGACGGCGATCCATGTCTATAAATTTAGACNTGAGGATAAAGGGCATAGTACCTTCCTGAGAGGGACCGTGAAACTGTGAGACCCCCTGTTCTATTGGTTGGAGGGGAGGCTCTGGGTCCTGTGTAAGTAATAGGAATTGCTTGAAATCTCTGTATCAANAGGAGGAGTTTAGCCTGAAACTACCATATCCTAAAAGAAACAAATTATATGTTAAAAATATATCCGTCTAAGCAGAAGTAACATGGGAAATGGGGTTTGCACACGAGAGAGGTTTCCTAAGATACTAGAGGTGTCCCCTTTTGACCTCCCTTTGTGTAATCCCCTGTCCTGACAGGACCATGAAAGCCTAACATGAGGTACTTTCAGACCATTCCCTTTGATTCCTCCAAAAATAGGTCCAGCTGCAGACTGGTATAGTTATTTGAGCTGCAATGCCTTGGCCAAGCTTCCCCATTACCAAGCTTACAATGAAGCCAGATAGTATTACAGTAAAAATATTTGCCTCTTGACTTTAGGTTTTCNGGATCAAATACTTTCCAGTTCTTAAGGATGTAGTGTAGTGCAGCATTCAAGCAAACTAAAGGTAAATTTCCCATGATCCTAAAGGGAGATCAAAGCAAAGGCACCCTGGGGAAGAAGGTGTCCCTCTTGCCCACATGCAGGCTTTNAGATACTNGAATAGCACTGGAATGTTCTCTCCCACCATGCTACCAGACATCTCTGTGGTTCTGTGGATGCAGCTCACAGAAGGGCTAGAAACTCTAGATTGAGCTCCTGGCCCTTCTGGGCTTTCTCCTCCCCTGCTGGGGTTTGAACCAACCATTTGTGCTGTTCAATACTGGGCTGTAAGTCACTATGATGAGCATCTCAGAACTTATTTCTTNAATCTCAGTGAAGTAATAATACCTCTGCCTTGAGTATCCCCAAAACGAAAGCATGAGCTTTTGGGTTGCTAGATTCAGGGAACAGGTTTGCTTACATGATGGCTCTGGAGTGCTTACCCAGATTGCCATCCTGGTTAAAGAGCAAATAAGTAGCTTTATCTTATGGTATTTACTTATTTTTTATCCTTTATGCTTTCTTTAACATGATATGCATGTCATGACTGAGGGGCTCATACTATGGTCATCCGTAGCTGTGCAGTTAGAGTTTAAAGGGTGTGTGGCTGTTGTTAACATAAGGGATTATGTTTTGGGGGGTTTTTTGGTTTTGGGTTCTTTCTTTTAGTTTTGTGTTTTCATATTAAGTTACTATATAGTAACTAGAGTTGGTGTGAAGCAGTCAGTCACTTTTGAAATGCTTTTCCTAGTTTTTTTGATGGGATACTCAAAAGTTAGAATTGCTTCTGAAAACTGTGCATGGCTGGGGAGATGCTTCTGTGGTTAAGAGCTGTCTTGCTTACATTTCTACTGCTGTGACAAAGTGACATGACCAGGGCAACTTACAAAAACAAAAATGTGTTGCTATTGAGGCTTACAGTTCCAGAGGGTGAGTCCAAGATCTAATGGTGGGAGGCCTGGCAGCAGGAAAACAGGCATGGTACTGGAGAAGTAGCTGAGAGTTTCCATTTGATCCACAAGAAGACAGAGAGACATTAGGAAATGGTGTGGGCTTTTGAAACTGCAANGCCTGCTCACAGTGACACACCTCCTCCCACAAGGCCACGCCTCCTAATCCTTCCCAAACTGATCCACCAACTAAACATACNAGCCTTCTGGGGGCTATTCTCATTCAGATCACCACAAGAGCATTTGCTTCTCTTGAAGAAGACCCAAATTAGGTTCCTATCACCTACATTGGGAAGCTCATGTCTACCTGTCATTCCAGAACCCAGGTCCACAATGCCATCTTCTGGGCTCTATAGGCACCTGATCTCTTATATGAATAACCCCTGACACCCCATATACATACATGTACATTATTAGAAAAGAATCTCAAAGAGATGTGCATTGTCGCTGTCCTTTGATTACTTGGCATTTTTTTTTATTTTTTTTTCCTCAGGTGAGAAGACATGATGTCTTCTCCTGGGAGACACTCTGTTTCCCCTAGGCACCATACCATTACCACTTCCAAATTATCTGTCATCTCGTCATGTATTCCCACAGGTAAAAACTCTCAGAGCTAACATCTAGCTTTGAGGGTATAGCTTGGTGATCTTGTCCCTAGGCATCACAGTCCTGAGGCAGGAATAGACAAAGCATGCTTTATTCGTGGTCTACAGTAGTTAGTTAGCGAAGAAAGTATGTGCAGGCAACCCAGCAGAACAGGAAATGTATCACACAGTTCATAATACGTCAGTGACAGCTGAGTTATGGCTCACTGGTAAGCAGCTTGCATCCCACACCTAGATGAGGTCCTCTGCACCAAAAATAAAATCAGAAAATCACTTCAGACCCTAGGGAGTATTCTCCTTTCCTGCCACAAAGTCAGATGCAGGAGCTTTTCCTCCTTGGGGAAGAGAGCAAAGTTCTCTGGTTTCCAATAAATAAAAATGTGAAGTTCTGCTTTTTAAATATATGTTATGTTTCTTTTCTGCCCCCTTTGGCGCAACACGTGATTGAATTCAATAAATTTGCTGTGGTAAATGGAAGGATGGCACAAGAAGTTTGTCCTGTGTAATGGGGCAGGAGTGTGTTCTCNGGGATAACTGTAGCCAGAGCAATTGTGCACTGCTTAGCTCCTCTGGTGGCTTCTTTGGTTTAAAACTGTCCAACAGATTGGGGAGACAATTGTTCCACCTTCAGAGGGAGTTAGTAGTTTGTAAATGTGGTGTTGAAGGCGTGTGGGCTCTGACTGGAGCAGGGAACCATCACTGANTTATTTGGGCTGCACCAGACTTCAGCCTGCTCACTCTGCTGGTGAGTACTCATTCTCACATGGCCAAAATGAGATGTCACTTTGTTCTTAATCGTCATTTTTGTTTTCTCACNAAATAGTGGGCTTCATTATGACATTTTCCTATGTGCGTATTATTGTGCAGGGCTCATCCTCACCCTTATGTCNGCTTCCTGAGAGGCCTCTGCTCTTTGTCCTCCACATTCCCTCTATGAACTTACGATCTTTTTGGATTTTGCTCCAGGGTGGCATGGGCATAAGCCCTTGGCACAGCATGACTTCTACTCTACCCATGTCTGCCTGCCTGTTCTTCTCAGGGCCATACAGTGGTGCCAGCAGTGGCTAGGACTCACCTGCAGAGCAGGGGCACACTGCCCTGTGGTGTTTGGGATACGCGTCTTGGTTCTGCAGTTGAAATGTCTAGTGTCTGTGCTGTGAAGGTCAAGAGCGATATCACAGCCTTGGTCATTAGCTTGTCTGCATGCTGTTGAGTGTGTCTACCAGGTCAGTGCCTCAGCACTTTCCTGACATCCACTCAAGGATGATAAGGGACGACAGGGTCTCTCTGCCCTGTATAACCTGGTGAGAAAAGCTGTGCTGGCAAGCACACAGTTCCCTTTCAAATACACAGACCTTCGGCAAAGCACTGTGGTGAGAAAAAATAGCAAATAGAGGTTTTCAGAAAAATGTCCATTATTTGTGATCGTCCCTCCCCCCCGGGAGCTTGTCTGCCTGGAGCCTTTTTTGTTTCTGGTTTTTTCCTTCTCTCTCCTAGCTTCATTTCCTTCTTTATTATTTTCTTGCAGGTTGGATAACTCAAAAGCTTTTATCTCCGGTGGGAAGTTACGGTAGAGAATATTGATTTGGGCGTTTTTATCAGTAGATGTCAACGGCTGCTTTCTGCTCACAAGCCAGCAAAGACACATTTCTCATTCATTGCTCAGTGACCACTCAGCTCCACAGGGAGCAGTGATGATGAGAGGTTAAGATTCTTTTACAAGAATATAAAACCACTCTTCTTTTGGGAAACCATTACCAATGGCCTCTGTGTGTGTGTGTGTGTGTGTGTATGTGTGTGTGTGTGTGTGTGTGTGTCTGATCTTTATCCATTTGTGCTTTTCATTCCTGTGTCTGGAGACTTAATCTTCCTTCTACTGCCTTTTGGTGCAGACCCTGCTTAGCTCTTCCCCACCGGTCTTCTCAGCCTTCCTTTCTATCCCATCCATATTCCTTTGTGTGAGTCACCTAGTCACAAAAACAATGAAACACTTTCCACTGTGGATCCTCATGCTTCAGGCACAGGTGGGCAATTTTCACTAGCCTCCCTGTCCTCCATCCCTCTCCAGACTTCCTGTTAGTGCTGTAACAGCCTACCTACAGGGTCCTCTCCTCCTGCCCTACCTCAATTTCCTAGGAGCTCTGCCTCTTGCTGAAGATCCAGGCTCCCCTTGCTCTTCTCCAGGGTCCCTCTTAGCCTTTCTTCTAGCCCATGTCCATCCCTTTGTGTCACCCACAGAAGGACTCATTATCAGAGACCACACAGCAACCACACCTGCTTAGGCTCCAGGGGGGGGACACAACAGCAACCAAAGAATGGAACACCCAGACAACAAAGACAAGACCAGACGTCTACACCAAGACCATCTCAAACATCACAACACCNGATGCCTAGATCTCAGCTCAGAAATACAAATATGAGCAGCCAAGACAATGTGTCTGCTCCGGAAACCAATAACCCTATTGCACCAGGCCCTGAGAAATGCCATGTAGCTAAAGCACAAGACAAGGCCTTCAAAAGAGTCTTTATTATTATGTGAGGACCTTAAAGAGGTTATGAACAAATCCCTTCATGAAGTCTGTGAAAACACAGTGGATTTTCAAAACGTGAAAATGGAGCATTTCAAAACATGAAAGTGGAACTGGAATCATCAAGAAAACAAACTAAAATAAAACTGAAAATGAAAAACTTAAGGATTTCAAACAAAAACCTCAGAGGTAATACTTACAAACAGAAAGCAAGAATTGCAAGAAAGAA
>LZPO01087869.1:0-12003 GCA_001675575.1 Neotoma lepida | reverse complement strand
ATCTACAAATAATAGAGGAAAAAGAAAAAACTCAGGTCAAAGGTACAGAAAATATCTTTTAACAAAATCATAAGAGAAAATTTCCCCAATCTAAAGGAGGTGCCTATTAAAGTAAAAGAAGCAGACAGAATAAAACCAGAAACGAAATTCCCCGTGACACATAATAATCAAAACACTAAACATGCGGAGCAAGGAAAGGATATTAAAGTCTGTAAAGGAAAAATACCAAGTCACATATAAATACAGGACTATTAGAATAACACCAGACTTCTGGATGGAGACTCTAAAAGCCAGAATGGCCTGGAGAGAGGTTCTACAAACACTGAGAATCCACAGATGTCAGCCCAGACAACTATCACCAGCAAAACTGTCAATCACTATTNANGGAGAAAGAAAAGTATTTCCTGATAAAAGCAAATNTAAACAATTACCACCAATCTAGTTCTACAGGTGGCTCTAGAAGCCAAATTTCAATCTAAAGAGGTTAAGCACACCCAAGAAGACATAAGAAATAAATAAGCCCATAACATTATATCAAAATATGGGGGGGGGGAAGGTAACCCACCCTGTAAGAACAAATTAATAGGAGTCAATAAACACTATCATTGATAACAGTTTCCCAGTAAAATNGTCACAGTTTCCCAGTAAAAGTACATGATGTGCAGATTGGATTAGGAAACAGTATCCATCTTTCTGTTGTATCTAAGAACCCTGCTACCAAGGACAGCCACCACCATGTTTGAATGCTTGGTACCCAGTTAGTGGAACTGTTTGTGAGGGACTAGAAGGTGTGGCCTTATTGGAGGAAGTATGTCATGGAGTGGACTTTGAGGTTTCAAAAGCCCATGCCATGTTCAGCCCCTCTCTCTCTCTGCCCNCTGGCTGCAAATAAGAATGTGAAGCTCAGCCGGGCGGTGGTGGCNCACGCCTTTAATCCCAGCACTCGGGAGGCAGAGGCAGGCGGATCTCTGTGAGTTCNAGGCCAGCCTGGGCTACCGAGTGAGTTCCAGGAAAGGCGCAAAGCTACACAGAGAAACCCTGTCTTGAAAAACCAAAAAAAAAAAAAGAAAAGAATGTGAAGCTCTCAGCTGCTGCTCCAGTGCCATACCTATATTCCTGTCTCTTATACACATCTAGATGTGTATAAGAGACAGCACACACACACACACACACATATATAAGTATTTGGTTTTTTGAGACAGAGTTTCTCTGTGTAGCTTTGGAGCCTGTCCTAAAACTCACTCTATAGCCCAGGCTGGCCTCGAACTCACAGAGATCCACCTGCCTCTGCCTCCCGAGTGCTGGGATTACAGGCGTGCGCCACCACCACCCAGCCAGAATGTGGCTGCTTTTTGTCCTTGGCTGAAAATCTGTCTGAGGCTAAATTGAAGAGTTTTGAATTAATGCCATTGACAGAGGATATTTCAGGACAGCCTAGTATTGACTGTGTCACATGGTTATTAGTGATCACTCTTTTGCAGATCAATAATGAAAAGGAGCAAGCAGGGCAAAAAGAAATAGAAAATGTACAGTGTGAGGAGAAAAGGAACACCAGAAAACGTAGTGTTGGNGTCNGGTCTTATGNTCAAGGAGANGAGAGCTTAAAGAAAAGCCTGACNCTAGATGGAATGAAAGAAGTGATACAGGNTAAGGTCCCAGGAGCTAATCCTGAAACCTGTGAAAGGAAAGGCCTGAGGGATTCCCTNGGCCTAAACAATAGCAGAAGGCTATGGAAAAGTAATTCTAGGAGACTGCCAGTTTCCAGCCCCAGCAAGCAGCAGAATTTGGCAGCTCTGACCATATGGTTCTGGATTTAGAGTCAAGAAGGAGCCAAGAAAGGGGCTGTGAATTTTTTCCTTCTGGTTATGAAAAGCTACTGAGGCCAGGCACAAGGCAGGAGCTATCCCAGCCTATAGGCCTAGACAGGCCATTGCATGAAGCTGTGAAAGTAAACACTGGATTGTGTTGGAGAGTCCAAGACATTGGAGATGCCAGAGTCTTGGGTTACCTGCCAGACAGGGTGTGGAACCAGCCCAAGAGAAAGAAAATTATGTTGCAGTCAACAAANCTGGAAGGAATTGGAGATCTGAATAGCTNNTTGACATTGNACATTGGAGATGTAGATTTGGAGTTTGCCCTTTGGGGTGTTTTGCTTTGGACCAGTATTTCCTCCCTATTACTTGCCCTTTCCACTCTTTTGGAATGTTGATGTATATTCTGTGACATTGTACATTGAANGTATGTGATCTACTTTTTTGATTCTGATTTTACAGAGGGTTAGAGTTAAGAGATTGCCACAAGTCTCAGAAGAGACTTTGGACTTTTAAACAGTGTCAAGATTAAAAGACTATGGANGATTTTTTGACAGGGGACCTTATGTAGTGTTTGCATTATGGTAATACTACAAGCCTAAGGGAGCCAGGGGGTGCTTGAATGTCTGGTCCCCAGTTAGTAGAACTGTTAGGAAGGGTTAGGAATTGTAGCCTCTTTGAACTAGGAGGAGATGGTCCACTGGGGGTGGCTTTGAGGTTTCAGCAGCCCATGTCAGGCCCAGTGTCAGTGTCTCTCTCTGCCTGCTGTCTGTGGATTAGGATGTAAAGCTCTCAGCTACTGCTCCAGCACCATTCCTGTCCTCTTCCCATCGTGATGATCATGGACTAACCTTCTTAAGATTGTAAGCAAGCCCCCAATAAAATGCTTTGTTTTATAAGGGTTGCTTTGGTCATGGTGTCTCTTCACAGCAGTAGAACAGCAACTAAGGCATTAGTCTTTGCTTATTCTGATTTTCATTTTTGTGTGTGTATGTTTTTGTTGGGGTTTCTTTGTATTTCTTGCTTTGTTTTTGTTTCTTTTTTATTGAAAAAAAATTTTCATGTAATCTATTCTGATCATGGTTTCCCCTCCCCAAACTCCTCCCAGATCCTTTCCACCTCCTCACCCACTCAACTCCATGCCCTTTCTTTCTCTCTTTTTAGAAAACACACAAATTTTTAAAAAAAGAATCACACACATACAATAAGTGCACACAGACACAAAATAAAACCCATAAGAACACAAAATCAGAAACCATAATATACAAGCAAAAGAACAAGAAAACAAAAAAAAATGTGAGAACAAAGCAGTATGAGACAAAAGGTTTACAAAAATACCATTGAGTTCATTTTGTGCTGGCCATCTGCTGCTGAGTATGGGGCCTGTCGTTAAGTGTGGTCTACATACCCAATGAGATTCCATTGGAGAACACTAATGTTTCCTTTATAAGTGGATGTCAATTGAAGGTAGTTTATTGGTTAGGGATAGGAGCCCATGGCTTTATTTTGTTGTTTTTTTTAATGTATGTTGTTTGTTTGTTGAGAGGAAATGAAGTTTAGTGGCTTAGATAAATGCCACCACAAACCACTACAGATTTGGGAGATTTATGAAGAAAACAGAGGCCACATAAGACACTTGGCATCCCAGGGGAGGATGTAGTGCTCCAGCGTCTAAGCACCCCTGATTTTGGAGTCTGGCAGCCCTAACATGAGAGGGTGTGGCCATTTGAATGGCAGAGATCTTGAGAGTTCAAGTCAGCAGAGAAGGTTCCAGGAGGAAGAAGCAAAAGCTGGCAGGAAAAGATAATTGATAGAATACTATCCCAAGGAAGCATATGGAGCATGGGGGAGTCCAGAACCCCTGAAGTCCCTAGGAAAGGTGAGAGGTACCCCATGTGACCACAAGAGCTTACCTCCAATTAAAAAGAACTTCCATGGAAAGTGAAAGAAGGAAACATAGAGGGGAAATTTTCAGGACTAGAAGAGAGTAGTAGAGTTAGTTGAGGCTTCAGTTGATAAAAGTTTATTGAACACCTCTGAAATAAATAGATAATTCAGCAGAGAAGAAAATGGGGCATACAGTGAGCATGCTTAGGAACTGAGAGGAGGTAGCATGGACTCCTAGGGGCCCAGCAGCATGGCCTCACAGCTTTGCCAGCTCCTAAGTGGTGATATCTGGATGTTTTTCAGATTGGTTGTATCTAGAGGGACAATTGAGGTCAAAAGAATTAAGCTCGATTTGACAGCCTGAGTCAAAGACACTCTGCTTCGCTGTTGAACATGGAAGGAGACAAGCTCACCAGCAGTAGATGATGAGAAGCAAGGACATAGGACAGGAGGGCAGGTGGCGGTTTGCAATCAGTTATGATCATCCTTCATCTAGATGAGCCTGAAAATCCCCTCTAAGGTTTCTTCCACATTGTACGGATGATAGAACTTTGCTTCTGAAAGCAGGGTCNTGATCTGTATAACTGAGCACAATGGGTTGGCATCTTGGTGAGGGTGAAGCCAAAATAAGCTGAGTCTAGACATGAAACCGTGGAGGAAGATTATCATCCATGGACGTTGGAGCAGGGCAACGATTTCCAAAGCCAAAGTGATGCTCTCCTTAAACTCAGAAAGCACAAGGTTTAGGGAGCCTGTGCATAGTCACCCTCAGTTAAGTAGTACAGCGCATGCTTAGTGTAGGGGCATAATTTTAAAGGAAAACATATTAGACACGTTTAGAGGAGGTGTGCTTAGCTCAAAGTCATGGAGTGCGTATGTGAAAGATTAAACTGATGGACAGAAATGCCTCTGGGTGTGTCAGCTTGCACCATTAAGTTTTATCTGAAAAATAAAGGAGGCCTTTGAAGGTGAGTGATACAGGAACATGATCCTGAAGGTGCCTGCCCTCTTAGCCGCTCATAACTGTGTAGACACCCTTCCCACCACAGTGTACTGATGCAGTACCTGTTGGCTTGTTCTGTCTAGTGCAGCTTCAAGTTAGAAATTCGGTTTCCTTGATGCCATCTGGGTGAAAAAGCAATTGCTCGACCACTCTGAAAATTGTATTAAGCTCTCAGTGTGTGCATAAACATCTACACTGTGCATTTCGTCCTTAGTTTAATGTGTTTATTTGCCTACGTTCATGACACGAGATCTTAAATTTCTAAGAAAAATGTTTTTACCTTCCTCCTCCCACTTAGGAGATTGAGGGATTTCCAAATACATCCAACACAATCACATTAATTTCTACAGCTACACCCTAAAACACTAAATTAATATATGTTTTTCAGGTGTGAAAATGAAACCAAGTTCAAAACAGAAGACGTCCACTGGGCCTACAGTTTCTGCCCCACCCCGTACTCCTGGACGGCACTCCTGGGCCTGGTTTTATATCTCATTTTCTTTGCACCTGGTGAGTAGATGTTTTGTTACTCTTGCACTGCNTTGTCCCCTCTTAGAAGAGGCAGGCTATTAAGCTTCATTCCACAGGGGATCTTTACTGTGGTTTTAATTATTTACTTCTCAGGAATGGGACCAATGCCCTGGACGGTGAACTCTGAAATCTATCCTCTCTGGGCAAGAAGTACAGGAAATGCATGCTCAGCTGGAATAAACTGGATTTTCAACGTCCTGGTTTCATTGACCTTTTTACACACGGCAGAGTATCTTACATACTATGGTAAGACCAGGTCTTTTAAATGTCCTTCGCTGTTACTTTTGATACTCTGTCCTTAGATACCCTATAATTTGTGAGAGAGGCTATGTCCTTATATCTTGGTTCTTCANGAATATCTCTGTATAGCTGTCACCATCTCCAGGGATTCTGGGAAATGTGTCTAAGAGAAGAGTTCTCTTTTCCTAAGTTTCTTGTTTCCAAGTGCTTATGAGTATCCCCTACAGTTCAAACCCTAAACGCCGCCCCCCCCCAATATCTGCCAGGGTGGAAATCCTTACAGCACAGCTTTCAGTTTAACAAGGAAACACGGAGAAAATGCTAACTCCATGAAGACAGGACTGATGAGATATCCTACAGGGAAGAATGGAGCCCTACACCTAAGCANCATTAGTGTAGGCCTGAAAGTAGCTCACCCATCTGGGACATTGTACCACTGAATCGTTTGTTCCAGCCAAGACACCTTGGAGCCCAGCAGTTACCACTTCCAGAAACAGGGACATGACAAAAACCTCCAAATGAAAATGCATGAAGACTGTGGCTTAAGGAAAACATAAGCATTACAGAACTCCTGTGTGAAGNTCCTTCAAACCTATGCTTACTATAGTGAAAAGATCTTTTTCTATGTTTTTGCCCCCCCCACACACACAAAGTTGCCTCATCTACATGATTTTATAAGTTGTGATGATATTTGTTAAGTTGGGATAATTTCTAAAGATGAAATGTAAAGTCATTGTTCTCACATCACCATAAGACTACATGGTATATGTGAGAGGTATACTATGTCTGGTCCCCTCTGATGNCTCCCCACCTGACCTCATCCCATGCTCTGGACAGGTTTACTGTCTGTCCCCACCCTTGCCATAGACCAGAAAGACCAAGCTAGCCAGGCCTGTGCTTCATCCATCACTGTGCTCCTGACTCTTGCAAGGGAAATGGGAAAGCAAGCATCATGTTCACCTGTATGAGGGTGACAGCTGTGGGGAAGTGTACACATCTGTTTGCTCTGTGGTCGGGACCTATTGACATGGTATTGTAGTAACTAATACTGTGCAGCCAATGGTTCATTATCTTCTCTCTCATTAACCACTTGGAACATCTTGAACAGCGGTTCTCAGCCTGTGTGTCACAACCATCAGAAAACACATCTTTCCGATGGTCTTAAGATTCCCCCAACCATAAATGTACTTTTGTTGCTACTTCATAACTGAAATTTTACTACTGAGCAGTGCCGGTTCCCAAGACCATTGGAACTATGTGTTTTCCGATGGTCATGACCAACAGGTTAAGAAAGGCTCATAGGCTCATCTAGAAACATACGTTTTTCTTGGGAAAGAAATGCAGGAGACAATGCTGGTGGTGTGTTTAGAACATTAAACTCTATCTCTTTTAGCAACTAAAAATGTTTCCGTAAACCCGTGAGCTTGTTTTCATGACATGATGATAGATGTTACTTGTCATTGCTGATCCTTAAGAATGCTTAAATACTTTTAGGTCTATTTATATATGTATNCTAACATCCCAAGAAGCATTTTTTTAATAGAGGCTTGCATAATAAAAATCCATGCAGTAAAACTCTGGCTAGCAAAGTACTCTTTTGGGAGGAGGTGAAGTAGGAGGCATCAGAGAGGACCAGACTATTCTTGTCAGTGCTTTTATATAGTCTGCATTTACATACTGTTAGAAAAGGCACGAGCAACAGAATGTGGTTTAGTTAGGGCCTGTGTCAGCTTTTGTCAGGACTTTGCAGGGAGATGCCATGCGCTCCATCCAGTCATTAACTCAGCAGCAGCAGCAGCAGCACTATACCTGGTCCTGGAGATCTAGATTTCTCCTGACCCTTCATGCCTGAGTAGACAAGACAGACATGCACATGCGTGTAGTAATGGGACTCCTTGGTTATAATAATACTAAAGAGAGTGCTAAGAAGACAGTTGAGAGAGAGCAATTCCCCTCAGCCTGGGTGGGTTCTGAAGGAGACTTCTGAATAGAGCTTGCANCTGAGCCTGGTTTGTTCTTCTTCAGATGGCTATGACATGGTTTGAGTTTTGAAAGATAAACTGTGTTTTATTCACAGAACTGGAACAACCAGGTGAGGCAGGCTGGCAGACATCATTTGGTTGCGTTTCATACTATAGTTATGTTCGAATCAGAATCAAGACTTTCCAATGTGAGTCCACACAGAGCTGTTCACTGTATTCTTTTCCCACTACAGGAGCGTTCTTNCTCTATGCTGGCTTTGCAGCTGTGGGACTGCTTTTCGTCTATGGCTGTCTTCCTGAAACGAAAGGGAAAAAATTAGAGGAAATTGAGTCACTCTTTGACAACAGGCTATGCACNTGTGGCGCTTCTGACTCCGATGAGGGGAGATACATTGAGTACATCCGGGTCAAGGGAAGTAATTACCATCTCTCTGACAACGATGCTTCTGACGTGGAGTAATTTTCATCTGAGACATTTTAGTTACTGAGTTGAATGTGGGGAGAAGGCCAGCGGTTGGTCACTGCCCTGCTCGCAAGNTGCATCTCCCCACAGTCCTTCCAAATGACTCCGTATTCTAGAAGACTGGATGAGGAGAAAATTCCGTGGTGATGTTTATTTTCATAAACAGAAATGCTAAAACAAAACCCACACATTTTTCTTAAGCAAATGTGTATAATCCCTTCCTAAGACAGTCTAAACATTACTGTTTTACCCAGTGACTTCAGTAGGACCCCTTTCTCCTAAGACCATATACAATTATTAGTAGCAATACAGTCAGTGATAATCTAGGCAGATTATATATGTATATTTATAAANGATTATTTAAGATGACCTAAAGGTATTTAATGCCAAAACATGGTCTATTGACCCTAAATTTTCATACCGAGTAGTGGTTTTTCTATGATCCATTGGTACAAAGTGAATTCCATCTAAACTTCCATTCACAAATTNAGAAGTCCTATAAGGACATAGCTATCCCTCTCTCCTTCGGATTCCAGATGTTGGCTTCTGTCTCCAACACAGATACAATAATTTCTTCAGAGACTGAATACACAGGATCTTTTGAACACTATCCAAAGCCAGCCCTTTAAGGGTTATTTTCATACTTTTTTGCATTGGTGATGAGTATATTTGCACAGATAAGCTAGCATGTTTTGATAAGTATATTTTATTGTCAAAGTGAGAAAGAACAGATTTTTTATATATCCTGNTTCGTTAGTCACAATTGTATGTACAATTGGAATGCAATTGTAAGTGTGAAGTAGTGTCAGGTTGTCGACTGTATTCCAGGGTCAGTTTAATCCACACCAGACTCTCCACATTGTCACTCCCAGGCTCCTGCTGCTCTGTGCCTTCCTTGGTGTTAAATGACAGCTGCTGGCAGACTGGTTTTCTCTTTCTGATACACAAAAGGAAGGAAGTCAGTGGCAGAAACAGTTGTTGACATTTATTTTAAATCCTAGGACTTCTTTCTCCACATGCTTTATGGCTCTTCCTAAGGACAGGAGCATACCTCACTACTAATTACTTGTATTTTTCCCTGAGAACGTAAGCTAGTTTTAATTCTGTCTTCTTTCCTCATTCCTAGTAATTTGCTACACAACCAAAACTCAGAGCTCTGTCTGTTTCTTTATCTTATACTTGGTTTGGTNTCTGTCTGCTCTAAAAATCTGAAGGACATTTCTCNTTTGGAAAAGATGTAGATAGGTTCTAATGTGACAGTCAGTAAAACAGGTTGACTTACCTTTCGACAGTATCTCTCAAAGTATGTGGTGATTTCTATGTTCATTCAACACTGACTTCCTCATCTTCACTACCCTACTAAGAACTATGTGGTACAAACAAAATTACTTGCTTACAAAACTCATTTGTTAGTTCTAAAGCTATGGATGAATCTAATGACCAGTTAGGAACACACCAGTTTGATGTTCCACATCAAATGATCTAAACACCTAATTAAGTTCCATATCCAAGTGAANGGAGGCTAGTGATAAAATGGAAGTAGTTTGGCCAGTCACCAAAACGTTTATTCTTCTTTTAAAGCCTGGCTTATTCTTACCATAATTACCAAGCTGAGACTCTAGCAAAGGAAGTTTATCCTCGAGTCACCAAGGGTACTTATTTACACAGTCACTTTCGTGGCCTACAAATCCTTCAGCCAAAAGAGGAAGTTCTCTCTGTTTGGTTGTTTAATGTTATTTTTTAAAAACTAGAGTATTTTGGAAAATTTTTCCTCAGATTAGGTGCTTTGAAATTTATTTATAGAGAATATTAGTATTGATTTTTCTCTAGAACAGAAGATATTATTTAATGGGATGTATTGTTTGATATTTCTTATCTCTGAAGAAGTTTCTTAACTCAATAGTATTTTACAAGATCAAATGAACTATTATGTGGTATAGTTAGCATATTATGAGAAGAAAAATGAGCAAAGTGCTCCTTTTAAAATGTATTTTTCTGATTGGTTCAACATNTTGCCTCAATTCTTCCCCTCATAGTCCAAGTAGCCTTAAGTACACAGGTGTCTGCAGCTGGGCTGACACATGGGACCACACATGACACAAAGGGACAGCTAGACTTGTTAGTCCTGAAAGCCGGTGTGACCTGTTTTTGCTGACATAAACAAGTATGTTTTCAGTTTTATGTCCATAACTTAATAATGGGAAATTGTCCACATTTCTCTTACCCTGTTCCTTTCATCATTTCTATAAATTATTTGTTATTTATATAGTAACAATATTCCATACCTTTAAATACAAGACAGAGAGGCACATATAAGACTTCTTTATAACTTTTAAAAAGCAACTCAATACTTGAAAAGGAGCCTTCTATAACCCAGGTATGCTTTTTCCATCTGGTGAACATTTATAGCACATTAAAAGTTCAATGTTGGAATTTTTCAGATTTTTATTCTATTAAACACCTTTTATGTTTCTAGTGTCAACTGTCAACTTGAAAACCACCCATGTGAAATCATCATACATATATTTTGTAAGACAATTTCTATATGATATGATTTGATCTACCACATTAACATAGACACATTAAGCAGTGTACTTGCCACTGCAATGATAGCATTCCTTCTAAACATGCTGTAAATTCAATACAGGTGTATTTCATTTGGGGAATATTCGGTGAAGAAGGTCAAGACCATGCCTGCAACCTAGCTGAGTGACCAACATGTAGGAGAATTAAGAANGTATCCTTTGTCTCCATATAAGCACACACTGTTGAACATGATGTCAAGTAGGCTTGGTGTTATGGGCTGTGGATAGAGTTCAGTGGTCGAGTGCTGGCATTAATATTTTCTTCCATGTAAACATCTGTAATAATCTTGATTGTTACATCTACCGTAGTCATTATCTAAAACACAGCTTTGAATTACATATATAGAATATCTAAATAAAAGATATTTCTAGGAGAATGACAGCAGAATCATTTAAATTATCAGTGAAACACACTTTAGGATACAATCTTAATACTTTTGTTATTCATTGTAAGGTGAGGGACCAGTAAAAGCATTGAATTTATGGATTTCTGCTGTAATCTTACTATCTGTTAAATGGGAGAAATACTAGGAAAAACACATTGACAGCTTGCCCATTTACTTAATAATAGCAAAGTAAAATTGAAATGTATTGTTAATAATCATAACTCTTGGGGCAGGGTCACATGATGTTTTAGATAGCGCTACGCACAGGTTTTCTTTAATAGCTGAGTGTAATAACTTCTCAGTTATCAATTTCAGACCATCTCCCTAACTCGGAACAAAAGCATTAGGTGGGTACAACCAGGCCAGGAGTAGAGGATTCCTGGTATAAGCTCTCTGGAAAACTATACTACATTCTACCTTAAGATGCACAGTTGTAGATGAAATTTATAGTTCAAAAGTAGCTACTGCCTACATAAGACTCAGAATTGTTCTCTGGGTTAATTCTTCATGTCCTTCAGCCTGTCGATTTCTACCAACCCTAGCCTCACGCATTGTAAGGTTGGACAGTCAGTTCATTCAGTTCTCCAAGGCAAGTACCAGTGCTGCCACCTTCTGGGCACTGCGAGCAGTTGCAAATGCCGAACAGCTACCTGCTCAGCTCTTCCTCATATGCTGTTAGGGAAGGAAATACTTACGTGCCAATAATCTGAGAGTTGCTTTTTAAGTATTCATGTTCAGAAATACCAGGAAGTATTTTATCATCATCATATTGTGCTTATGAGTACAGAGCAGTGTAATTCTCTAAATCTTCATATGTGTACAGTACAGTCTATAGCACTTGAGTAATTTGGTCAACAGGAACTCAACGCCTTCGTTTACAGGTAATATTCACATTTTAGACAATTAGGTTCATGGGATTGATTTTATCATATCCATATAAATAGAATAAGAAATTGACTTGCAGATAATCAGTATTCAAACTTATGATTCTATACAAAGTTTTAAGATTTTGCTAAATTCCACATTATCCCATTTCACTTAAAATTTAGACAATATAATGTTAACTCTAGCCAACATAGAAATTTATGTCCTATATACATGTCTAGATTTTCCGG
>LZPO01087868.1:0-11595 GCA_001675575.1 Neotoma lepida | reverse complement strand
TTTGTTCCCTGCATCTTCTTGTTTGCAAGGCCTACTTCCACATTTCCCATTGATAAGTCTGTGACTGTGGTATTAACTTTAATTACTCCAATGTTGAATCCCTTGATATACACCCTGAGGAATGCAGAAATGAAAAATGCCATGAGGAGACTTTGGAGCACTAAAATCACTTTAATAGGAGAGCTATATTCTTCCTGTAGAACATGACATTCATTCTTTCATGGAAGCAAGGGACAATTGCCCTGAAAAATTTGCATTTTCATTGTTATTCTCTTTTGTTATTTATTTGTTCTAAAACAGTGCTCTTCATGTTTGAGTGGCTTATTCTTCACCTTCAAAAACCAAGACCATTCTATAGGCTTAATAGACACTACTGTAATTTTTTTTAAACATTGTTTCTTTGTGCAACCTTGGCTGTCCTGGGACTAGGTCTGTAGACCAGGCTAGCCTCGAATTTATAGAGATCCACCTTCTGCCTCATGAGTGCTAGAATTAAAGACATACATCACTACCACCTGGCTTAGTTTAAGTTTTGTCTTTTTATATATTTTCAATTTATTTCATGAATTTAGATTTTATTTTTATTGGTAAGTTTTGTGTATATTTGTAAATTAAAAAATGTGCTTTGATCTGTACATGTATTATAGAAAGCCTTAATGGAGCTAATTGACATTTTCACCTTACCATTTTTGTGTGTGGTCAGAATGGGAAAATGTATTTATGTTTGTGTGCTGAGAGATATTTCAACACAAAATATGTCTTTGGAGAGTTTGCTCTCTTTAGTCCAAGGAGCCAGTTCAATAAACTTCTAAATTGAGATTCAAAAATATTGTTTACTTAATATGTAACGAAATTCTATAATCCATATATGATTGAGTACATGGAATATTTGTTGTATGAGTTTAACTTTTTATTTAATAGAATAATCTCTAGCTGGATCAATTTTTCTTCCAAGTATGTGGGGGCCAGCCCTACCGTGAACTTAGGTCTCNCGAGAAGGGACGACCTGGAACCGAGGAAAGAAAGGTAAGTGTGTGTTGCCCGCCCATTCCCCAGCCTCCCTTTCCGGAGACAATCAGATCAGCAGGGAATCATGTCAAGCAGAAACTCGTTTATTAGGAATCAGCAAGCTCTTTTATGCTTTAAAGCATAAAACCACAAGGGTTGGGGGGGTGGATGTCCTATTGGGCCAATCAACTTAAAGGTCACCCAATCATATGCCTGGTCTATGTTATTTACAATGCTATCCACAAGGGGATNATGTATTGACATCATCTCTCTTGACCTGAAGCTCCACTCATGTTTTTTTGTAAACAACTTGGGTTCCTCCCTCCTTGTCTCCTCTCAGGGCCATCTTTACTGGCACGTGGCTCCATAGGCCTCTGCACAAGTACATGATTTTTTTCTTTCTATGGCTGAATATACATTTCTGTGTATTTGTATAACAGGTTTTCTTTGTTCATTCCTCTGTTAATGGACATCTGGGCCAATTCCAAACCTTTGTGGTTGATTCTGTTATTCAGGCACTTGTTAATGATGCTATGACAAACATGGATGGGCCAGGATGTCTGTGTAATGTTGACTGGCACAAAATGCATTGGGTAAACACTGAGAAGTTATATCTGGCTCACATGGTAGATCTAGTTATAAGATTTTGAGGAACTACTCCCTATACTGGCTTCAACAGTGGCTGGATTAATTTACATACCTACCAGCAGTGTAGAAGTTATCTCTTTCATCTGCATCTTTTTTAGCATTTGTTAACTTCTTTTTAAAAATAATAGGCATTATTATTGTGGTAAAATGGACTCTCAATATAGTTTCAATTTGTATTTCCCTGGTGACTGATTGTTTAACATGATTCCACACATCTATTGGTCATTTCTTCATATTTTGAGAGCTGTTCATTTCAATAAACAATTTAATGATTGGGATGTTTGATTTCTTGNTATTTAGGGTTGTTTTAGNTCCTTATATGTAGATATTAATACTACAAATCTGTCAGATGTGTAGTTAGCAAAGATTTCCTTCTATTTAGTAAACTTTTTTGATTCTTCTTTTAGTTGCTTCTGTTGTTGCACAGTAATCTTTTCATTCCACTCACTCTTCTTTGTCAATTCTGGCACTGTTTTCTGAGTCATAACAGTCCTTTATGAAAACATCTTGTTCAAAGTTAAAAATAATTTCCCTTAGAGAGTCCAGAATTTTGGGTCTAGTATTAAGGTTTTTGATTCATTTGGAAATGGTCATGGTAAAGNGTTAGAAAGTGGTTCAAGTACCACTAATCTACATTTGGGAGTCCAATGTTCCCAGAACCTTTTGTTGNGGAGACTGACTTTTTCCCAAGTGTCTGTTTTTGACATCTTCATCAAAAATCAATTTTTAGGTGGTTGTGAATAAGAATATATTCTTTATTTCTTTCTCTGCATGTTCATTATTGNCATCTATGAAAGCAATTGATTTGTAGATGTTGATTTTCTGTCTTGATCTTCTGCTGAAATTATTTATTATATCTATGAATTTTCTGGCAGAGTTTCTAAGGTCTCAGGTAGATGATCATATTATCTGCAAATAAANATATTTTGTCTTCATTCCTATTTGTATCCCTTTATCATTCCTTTGACTTNTTTTTTAATCTCANTAAAACTCCAAGGGAATGCTCTTATTGAATAAGATTGTAAGAGCCTCAGGACCAGGACATTGCTGTAAGATGGTGTCTTCTATATGTGNCAGAGAACTTCACCTGTGAAATCTGTTGCCTAAACAAGACCTGCTCAATGACAACACATTTAACATTCCAACATGGATGGAGAAACTCCCACAAAGCCCCACCCATAGACAAAGAGGTACATGTAATTAATGGCTACTGAGAGACAGATAATCAGTCAANTCAGACTCTCCAACAATGACTCCCCTTATATGNTATCCAATNCTGAGGGGTCAGCCTAAACACTTGTACTTATGAGCAACACTAAATGAATTCAACACACACATACACACACACACACACACACACACACACACACACACACACGGCATGGAGGAGAATTACATATATTTAACAATAATAATTAAAGAAGAAGAGGTCATGAATTTGAGGGGGAGTGTGTCAGCAGAGGAGTTGGAGGGGGAAGGATATGTAACAATCATGAAAATATAGTATTTTCTCAGAAGAAAATAAAAGTAAAAAAAATTAATGCAGAAAATGACACATCAAGCTCAACATTGATATTTGTGGGAGTGATTGAGGTTTTACCCTATGCTCAATTGTTGGTTCAGCTTATATTATGATGATGCTTATATCTTCTATTATTATTTTCTCTTGTTTTTTTTAAATCATAAAGTGAATCTACATAAAATGTGATTTATATACTTCTGTCGGTGCTATATTATATTTGTTGATTTGTTTGTGTTGAACCATTCTTGTAGTACTTGAACTAAGCCAACTAGATATTAATGAATTTTTATGTCTTTGAATTTGCTAGCAAATATTATATCAGGCACTTTTATATTTATCTTCATTAGGAGCTTGTCTTATAATTTTTATGTTGCATTTTTATTAGGATTTGGTATCAGAATGATAAAGTGATTTTAGTAGTGCTCTTTAGCTTTATACCAAGTGGAATAGTCTGGGATCGTTGGAGTTAGTTTTCCAAAGGTCTGCAAGAATATAAAACAAGTGCTATTGGATATAAACATATTGATTAACTTCCACATAACAATAGTGGTGACTTCAGTATCTCACTCTTAGCCTTAGACAACTAATGCATACAAAAATAAATAAACATGAAAATTAAGTCATATCACAGATTGGATGGATTTAACACACATCTTTAAAATATTCAAGCCAAATATTGCTAACTATATATTTTTTTCTAGCACCTCTTAGAACATTTTCTAAGTAAATTGTATTCTGGGACCCATAACAAGTCTTGCTAAACACAAGAATATTGTAATACTTCCTTCCATTTTGTCCAATGGCAGTGGAATACAACTAGAAATGAACAGTGAGAGCTACTACACACACGTATCAAAAAATCAGGAGATTGAAGAAATTATTGTGTGTTGAATAGATTATTGAAGAAATTATGAATGAAATTAAAAATTATTGGAGTTGTCCTATAGTAAATTCACAACATATAATGGTCTAGCCCCTTTAATTAGACATCTTTGGATTTATTCTTGCTAAGGAATTTCCTATAGTGTGGTGCTTTGGTGCAGCTATGTTCATGTGATTTTTCTCTATGTTCAACCCAATTTCCATCATTATTTACACATTACTCCCTAATCAAAAGTAATCAACTCCATACATATCTACCATCAATAATTTCTTTGGAAACCAAGCTTATAAATTCTTGGAAAATTCTTGTTTACTTTTCAGTGCTTAGGCTGAAATAGTAGACTGAAATGTGGTTTGGTTTTCTTCTTAGTGTAGGTATGTATGGGCATATGCTACCTGTATTCTCTTCATTTTGAAGTGCTAAAGTATAGCTGCTATGTGACTACAGTGAGGTTTAAATACTCTGGGTGTCATATTTGAATTTTAGTCCATACGCTCCTCTTTTAATTTGTTTAGCATAATAATGTTTTTTAAGTTAGGAAATAAAAATTAGTACCCTCAGATGTTTCCACTCTTCTTTTATTTCCTGAGAGCCATAACTGTGGTGATATTTTATTTGTGCTTTAATAAATAAAGCTTACCTGGAGATCAGAGGAAAAAGCCAGTTGTTATAAGTAAACACAGAAGTCAGGCAATGGTAGCACATGCCCTTAATCCTATCACTTGGGAGGCAGGGATCTATCTAGATCTCTGTGAGTTCAAGGCCACACTATGGAACAGAGCCACATGTAGTGACACACATCTTTAATCCTAGCACCAACCATAAAGGTCTGGAAGTCTGTACAGACAGACAGAAAGTGATAGAGCTGGGCAAGAAGAGGAAGTGATGTAGCTGGACTGAGAGAGCCAATGACAGAACAGAACAGACAGGCATATAGGTGTGGGTAGAGAGGAAGTAAGTATCTTTTTGGAAGCTATGGAGTTGGTGAGATGAGGTTAGCTTGTGGCTTTCCCTATTCCTCTGATCTCTCAAGGTTTCAAGCCCAATTTCTGGCTCTGTGTTTTTTATTTAATAAGACCATTTAGAAATTTGTCTACATATAACCTTTTATTTTCTTCTTTTGTTACATCAAACCAGTCCACATTACCTTGCACTCATTATTATCTGTAGAAATGATGTTTTTTTAAGAATGACATCCTAAATTTATCAAATTTTAGGCTATTGCTTTGGTTTTGGTTGGTTGTCACAACTAGATGTTAATAAACTATTGTGTAGAGCACCACTCACTATGTTTGAAAGGAATGGAGGATCAATTTTAAATTGACCCAGAGACTCTCCCTGTTGGCTAGTTTTCATAGTACTGGAAGTGATATATGAGCTTTTAGGTGAGAAAAGACATCCAATGCAGGACTCTAAATGAAACAGTATTGACCAATCATGCATGATGTACCCACTGGTTGTGGGTACAAGATTGTGGAAGTAACCAATTGTTCTCTTGATTGGATTTGAAGACTTCTCCATAGGAGGCAATTCATGCTTGATGGTATATAAACATAATTGAAACTCATTACTAAGAAAGGCATAGATCCTAAAGGAGCAACAATTATTGTGTTTCTAAATGAATATTGTACTGTATAGTTTTGTGTCAACTTGATACAAGCTAAAGTCACCTGAGAGGAGGGAATCAGAGAACTGGAACAAGTGAAGGGGCTGGTCCTACAGATCCAAAACTGCAGGATCTCCACAACACAGGGGACAACATGATATCCAAGAGGAGTTCCAGTGAGGGCCCACTATGGATAGTGTATCAGAAACCAGAGGCCTCAAATCAGACCAATGACTCTTTACATAAAACATTTGCAAGTAAAGATATGTGAACTAAAGGGTAAACTATGTGACTCACTGTGTCACACTACAGCTTCCACAATGAGATTTTTCTTTTTTTTTCTCTCTGTGTTTTTTCTCTTAAGTTTTATTTTAATTTTATTTTTGGGGGGGTTGCAAGGGCAGAGTGTGGACACTGAAGGACAAGGAGATGAATGGGATTGAGATGCATAATATGAAAGCTACAAAGAACAAATAAATAAATAAGAAGTTTTAAAAAGGAAAACAAAACCAAAATTCCTTCATAAAATCAGGCCGTAGTCAAAAATGTAGGACATTTTCTTAATTAGTGATTTACGAGGAAGGACCCTAGCCCATTGTGGGTGGTGCCATCCATGGGCTGGTGGTCCTGGGTTCCATAAGAAAGCAAATTGAGTAATCCAGTTGGAGCAAGTCAGTAAGCAGCATTCCACCATGGCTTTTGCATCAGCTCCTGCTTCCGGGTTCCTATTTGCCCTATTTGAGTTCCTGTCCTGACTTCCCTGGAAGTATAAGCTAAAATAAATCCTTCACTGTCGAATACAAGTTGCTTTGGTCATGGTGTTTCATCACAGCAATACTAACCCTAAGACAGAAGTATTGTCAAACTGCTTTCTAATATTTATGATCATGTCCATTGTTTAGTGCTGCTTCCAGCCTTAATCATAGAAGCTTCCTATTATTGTGGATAATTGTTAGTACAGAGAATCATAACTGGACAAAGTACTAAGAATAAGTTATAGTGAGTGCTCAGAGGAGGATGGGCTACTGACATCAACACCATTCTCGAAGAATCAAAGGCAAGCAATAAAAGGTTGCAAAGAAAGAATGTAAGACCCTGAGGATGGAAGGAGCGCTGTGACATAGCATGCTATATCACATAAAATTAATGAACATGTGAATACAAAGTAGTTGTGGTTACTTTTGCAAAATGTACACCAGATTAAACCAATGAAAAAAATTCCAATGGGGAAAGGAGAGGTATTAATTGTATNTTGTCATTTATGAGTGGGATCTTGTGAGATCTTTGTCTTAAATAGAAGACACTATCTTAAAGCAGGCATTTTGATTCTTTGGTTCTTACCATTTTATTCAATATAGACCTTGGAATCTTAGCAAGAGAAGCAATTCAAAGNAATGAAATAAAGGGATACAAAAAGGAAAGGAAGCAGAATCTTTTTTTTTTTTTTTGCAGACAATGATTGCATAGATGAGTCACTGAAGACTCTACCAGAAAATTCTTAAAAATTTCAGCCAAAGAGCAGATATAAAGTCAATACTCTGTAATACAAATTATAATAGGTCTTTTAATAAAAACCCAGAGCCAGACTCTGGGATAAATGCTGAAAGATCAGACAGAAAAAGGAACAAGCCACAGGCACCTCTTATCTCTAGGACTCCTCAGCCTGAAAAGACCGAAAGACCTCTAGCTGAAAGCGGTTGAGCTGAAAAGGGCTCTCCAGCTGAAAAGTCTTTAGTTTCTGTCCCCTCATACCTTATATACCTTTCTCCACCCAGCCATATCACTTCCTTCTTAGTGCTGGGATTAGAGGTGTATGTGCTTCCCACAATACTGGTAACAAAGGCATGAGATCTCAAGTACTGGGATTAAAGGTGTGTGACTCCCAAGTACTGGGATTAAAGGTGTGTGCCACCACTGCCTGCCTCTGTTTCTCTCCTAGACTGAATCAATCTCATGTAATCCAGGGTGGCTTTGAACTCACAGAGACCCAGATGGATCTCTGCCTCCTGAGTGCTAGGATTAAAGGTGTGTGCCACCACTGCCTGGCCTTTGTGTTTAATCCAATGGCTTGTTCTGTCCTCTGATCTTCAGACAAATTTTATTAGGATACACAATATATCACCACATTTCCCCCTTTTTGTCTAAAATAATAAAAGAAGGTTATAACTAAAATAAGAAAAATTATATACAATAAGTACAATAAGTATATACAATATATATGGTCAAGAATTATGTTAACAATGTACAGTCCATAAACATTTGACATATTCAATGAAAATACTCCATTCTACCCCTAGCTGAAGAGTTATTGGTAGATGGTGGCTACTGGGGGAGAAAGAGTCACTTTAATTTATGATTGTGGCCACTGGAAGATAGTCCATGCTCCAATGAATGTCCTCACACCATACACACCAGGCACTAATTGCACTTCATAGGTTAAAAAAAGGATTTTTTTTATCTGCTTAAGGGGCTCCCTGACAGTGGGATCTGGATCCATCCCTGATGCGTGAGTTGGCTTTTTAGAGCCCACTACCTATGATGGATACTTTGCACAGCCTTGATGCAGGGGGAGGGGCTTGGACCTGCTTCTACTGAATGTACCATCTACTGACTCCCCATGGGAGGCCTTACCTTGTTGGAGGAGGGAATACAGGGTAGGTTTGTGGGGGGAAGTCTGGAGGGATGGGAGGAGGGAAGAGAGGGGGATCTGTGGTTAGTAAAATGTAAAATGAATAAAAATACCTTAATAAAAAAAATAAGAAAAGAATTGTAAAGGGAAGACATGAAGTAGGAAGATGGGATTGGGGGAGGGAATGAATGATGAATATATGAGTGATGAATATAAAAAGGATCTATTGTATAGATGTATGAAAATTTCAAAGAATAAATTAAGTTTAAAAAACATGAATCTTGAATCTCTATCTTTGGTGCTTAGAATTAGTGTGGCATGACAAGTTACAATAAGACTTGGCAGAAAACCTCATATGGACAATGTAACCCAGTAGGAGGAAAAGGGTCAAAAGAGCAGGCAAAAGAGTCAGAGACCCCCCCCCACACACACATACACATACACATGCTCCCAGTGCTAGGAGTCCCACAATAACACCCTGCTACACAACAATAATGCATGTGCAGAGGACACAGCAGAGACCCATACAGGGCCTATGATTGATGCTTCAGTCTCTATGATCCCCTATGAGCCCTGCTTAGTTGATTCTGTGGGCTGTGTTCACATGGTGCCCTTGCCCCCTCTGGCTCCTACAATCCTTTCTCCTCCTTTTCAGTTGATATCCCTGGGAGACATGCTCCTCTTTTGAAGGATAATGGAGGAGGAGTGGACCTGGGGAAGAGGGGAGGTGAGAGAGGTCTGAGAGGAGTGGAGGGAGGAGAAACTGGGGTTGGGATGTGGTGCATGAGAGAAGAATCTGAAAAGCGATTAGTGTGGCTATTCTTTTGTGGGTATTTCTGGCAATATTCCATCTCCTTTGAATTTTGACTCCCTTCTTGTTTGGTATCTTCTGGCTTCTATCACTTTCTTCTCTAAGTGATGTTCATTTCTTTGTTTGGAAGTGGTTAGAATTCTACAAATAACCTCACTGTCTTTGATATACTATATGTATTACTCATGTGTATTATATACTTTTTGTAATGTATAGGTTTGAGAATATATATATATAATATATATATATATTTGCAGAGCTTCCATGTAATCAAAAGATGTGAAAATTAAGGATCAAGTATTTCTGAATTTATTTTATTTTATAATTTTTCAATAAAGTTGGATATTGGACATATGGGTATCATCTCATACAAATTGTATCAAAGCATTTAGTAAGTTGATAAGCAATGATTTGTGATATATATTCTTTTTAAGTAAATTCATTTTATAGAAAGGCTTGAGCTTTTTCTTTTTTCATTGTCAGTATCTTCTGGATTTAAAATTTCAAATCCAAATTGGTTGAGGTGATTAGGTTCTTATTCATACAACCTAATATTTTTGCTTTAATAGGTAATTTGTTACCTCCTATTACGTTTATGTTTTCTTCCATTGGATTATCCTGATATAACTGTCCATGTATGTCATATGTCTCTGAACATACAAACGCCATTGGAAAGATTATGTAAAAGACATCAGTTCTCTTGGGCATGAAGTGCTTTGGGGAGAGTTTATTTGAACAATTCAGTGAAATATTTTGAGATTCATNGTTAAGTATGTTCTCCTTATAGAAGCATTCTCTTTGGGAATTAATGTTGCCTCAGAATACAAAATAAAAGCCATTAACTACTAGATATGAACCACATTGATATAGATATGTAAATGCCACAGTAATGCAAAACAAAGTATAATTTTAAGATTATTTAGTACTATGCACATCGGACTAAATGTATTATAAAAGTCTTATTTTTGAGTACAGTGAAGCTTTAAACCTGCTTGATATATTCTCAACAATAATTCTTACAAGAGATGACACATCAAGTACTTCAACTGTTTATTTTTGAAGTCAAATGTAAGTAAATCCACATTTTAAACTAAAATGCATTTAAAAGTGGAAATAATACAGTTATTTTCAGTGCAAGCTAAAGGAGCCAGATATCTATACAAGACTTAAAGTCTCAGTGACTGTGTNTGCTCTCATCCTGTCCTTGCTATTTTACCTGGATTGATATGGTTGNAATATTATATTATCTTGTCAAACTAAGTTATTATTTTCTAGGCTCAAAGACAAAATTTNAGACATTTGGATTTGAAACAAGTGGTCAAAAATGAAATAGAATATCGAGGTAACATATTTANGGGAAACCTCAACTTACTTTGAATGAGTTGTATACCACCATTAAATATGCCTCCAAGTTATATTAGAAGACTTCCATGCCAGGGCCAAGAATTAGTTACCATATGCATGCCTTTTCATTTTATAGAATAGTGCTAGAAAAAATACGATTAAAATAACATCTCCAAGTGTATTATGCTTAGAAATGTGTTGTAAGATAGAGAAAACCTATGGTAAAATATAACAAACACCATCACACATTATTTTTATANCAATTTTTATAATATAAAGTAAATTTTTAATTTAATTTGGAGAATATAACACTGCAATAAATTGTTACTGTGCATATGATATTTTTAAATGTTCAGGTGATCAGTATGTGTTTCATTACTTTTGATTTTGGTAAAATATACAACACACACTGTCAAGCAACCATCACTATTACATTTTGTGAGTATGTGCATATTTTTAAGAACATTGTCTTTATGTATTTTCATGAATAGGGTACATTTAATATTTATTTATTTTTTACTCACTTACATATCTAAGAAAGTTTGAAAGTCANTTAAATTAAGATGAGAATTTAAAGAGCAATCAAACTGTGTCTGATAAAATTGCTGTGATTTATAGGCGTTAGGATCTCANTGTGTAATCAGAAAGGCTGTATCTAAACATTGGAACAAAATTTTATGATTTGTATTATAGATATTATTTTACATAAATATGTGAATACAGTAGCTAACTATGATTATGTTTTCACTGGATTATTTCAGAGATAAATCACCCAAGTATCTGGTAGACAGAACCCTGAGATTCACTATTATGGTTGTAGAAGCAGTTTTTGATAAAGAGTTGGGCAATGGGGGAAGAGATTCAAACTACCTGTGTAACCAAGCATGGGAGAATTGTTGAGGAAATCATCACGTTGTGACATAGAAATAGGATCCTTTCAAATTATCATTTGCTCTTGTCTGCAGGCTCTGACATTTGAGTGAGTTCAAAACTCAGAAGAACTTATGGAAAAGAGGAACAATGTAACTGAATTCATCCTCCTGGGCCTCACCCAGAACCCTGAGGGACAAAAGGTTCTGTTTGTCACATTCTTGCTCATCTACATTGTGACAGTATTGGGCAATCTGCTCATCATGGTGACCAT
>LZPO01087867.1:11358-22831 GCA_001675575.1 Neotoma lepida | reverse complement strand
CCAAGCCATAAGGAATTTTGTATTCCAAATTAATATTTTCCTAAGACATAACATTCAGATAGCTTTTATTTTTCCACATCTACTTCCTGAAAATTTCTCCTTCTCATTTGGTCTTAACACAATACTTTAATTAATAGTCAAATTTGGTTCTGATTCTTAAATGCATATGCTTTGATANTGATCAAATAAATGGCATTTTATTTTATGCATTAATCTCTTAACTCTATTATTTAAACCACAGATATTTATTAATACAAAGTGGACTCAAATTGATGATTTTCTGGAGGGCTTCAGTTTCTTCCAAAATATCCATGACACACTGCACTGACTAAAATATCTCCACAGAACTTAATGTGTTTCAATGTATCTACCATCTCATATGTTTGAATGTTTAAATGACTTTCAAGATATACTTGTACTTTTCTAAAGACTACTGTTCAACTATAATTTTAGCTCATTAGCAGTATTTTCTATTAATAACAAATTGAGCCATTTGCATATAACTTTTCATATCAATGCAAACCACATGTGGTCACTTAATGTTCCAGGTTCACAAGATTTCATCACTGGTATCCTTTAGTTCATATTTTGTCGTCACATAGTGGGAAATCACTGCTAATGGAAGCAGTACACATGGTCAGTCATACTCACACACCCATCAATTGAGCTGCCCCACCACTGAAAGGAGGTGCTGTTTTCTTTCTTAGCCTGCTCTACCCCAGGGAACCCTGGAACACTTGTTTGTACCCAGAGCCATGACCAATGTCTTGGAATGCTACTCTTAAGTTTCAGAACCAGACATATCAACAATGAACTGTAATTTTGGGATCAATATTCATTTCCATCCTTAAGCTCTTCCCATTGCTCTTTGAAGCTGATGAGGTCCACATTCCTCCCTGGTGGCTCAGTTATTATGAACTTAAGCCAAATGATGCAGAGAGCTTAGCACTCTATATCTAAACTTGCCTGTTTTGTTTTCTTCTCATACAAAAACTCAACTTGTATTTAGTTACAATTCTATGAGGTGTGCAGGTCAACTTATTATATTATTCACATATCCTTGTATCCACAGCAACAGCCAGCTTTAGCTCTTACTCATTGCAGGGCCTCAATAAATATTTGTTAAACTGAATGAAATCAAGTTGAATCCTATTTACTGACTTTCATTTACTGTGGCAGCATGTATTATAATCCACAGAAGAATTTTCCAAAAGTGGTGCCACTCCATCAAGAATCACTGAGTCTAGAGCATGATAAGCAAAGCTGTGACCCTAACTTGGACCTCTGAACACCAAGAACCCATAACATGGTGGTATGGGAAAGATTTTAATGTGCTTATAAATCCTGATTCTACCAGATAATCTCTACCATTCAGTGTTCTCTGTTATAAAATAAAAGTAGTCATGTCATAATGTTTTTAAAGTATCAAATAAGGTATTGTGTATAAAGTGTTTATGCCTGATACATGAAAAGCAAATAGTNGTTATTGTCATTTTGATTGGACATTTTCTGTGGCTAGAAGACCAGTTAATGCAATCACATTTTCTTAACACCCAAATATGAATTTCTTCACTGAATAAAAATTTTGATATTTTTATTTACTCAGCCACCTTTGTATATTCAGCCTGCTATGGCAGAAAACTGTGGACTTGCAGATTTGGTGTATGGTAGGCCCCTGCATCCTGGTTATTATGTAATAATTTCCAATATGTCCTTTGGCGATGGAAGGTCCAAGGAGACTTTCTGGAGTCTTGAGTAAGGGTATGAATCCAGTTCAAAAGGCTCCATTCCTGTAACATAATAACCTCCTGGGACTCACTTTAGGTGTCAACTTGACTAAATTAATGAGTCTACACAGTTAGTAAAGCATTGTTTCCAGGTGTAGCTGTTGGTGTATCTCTAGAGATTTTCAGGTGAGATAACCGAGTGGGAAAATCTACCCTCAGTGTGACTGTGCATCATAGAGTCAGCCACACATCCAGGTAGAATGAAGAAGCAAATGAAAAGTGAATCCATTCCCTGTTTGCCTGTCTCTCTGCAGGAGCCTGAACACCCTTATTATCCTGCTCTTAGACATCTGTATTTGGTCTGTGATATTCACATCCTTGCATTCTTGGACTTTTTTCCTTGCACTGGTTAAAGTAAAACCACTGCTTCCCTGATTTTGATGGCTCTGGATGCAGAATGAGCTGTGCCACAGATTTTCTTCCTTCTTTCCTCCTTTCCTCCATCCCTCCCTCCCTCTCTTCCTTCTGCCTGTTGGCTGACTGTCTGTCTAGCCTGTTGGCCTTCTCTCTTAAGAACCCTGACAACCATTCATTGGGGTTTAGTGCTTCAAGATATTAATTTTAAGGCAGACAAGCATTCATTCTCTAGCACTAGCTGACTTCATTTATATTGATTCAGTCTTGTATATATAATGCTATGTTCAGAGGGCTTAAACATGTCCCAGGGATCTTTCAATTAGATTTCTAGCTAGAAATTCAGTTAGAATGAATCAAATTAGATTAGAAGAAACATACAAGAAGTCACCTCTTCCCCCCAAAAAACAAAAAACAAAGCAAAAACAACAAACAAACAAAAAATCCTTAGCAAAACAAAATGAAAAACAGAGGAAAACAGACTTGACCCTCAAAGTATTAAGCTTCTGTTAAGGTGAAAATGACAAAGACAATTCATTGTAACATCTATAGGCAGTATAGAATAGCATGTAAAGGCTCAAAATTTATTGCTGATTAATTGTTATTAGCCAGAGAATGTCACATCATGAGGAATTTCAGTGTTATCTGTGAAAGGCTTTGGGATAGAACTTAGGGAGAGAGAATAAGTCANCACTACTCTACAGAAACTCACACAGCCAGCACCAGAACCGCTGTGTTTCTGGAAAGGAGGGTTACTATGGGCCTGGTGACCTAAGCTCTGTTGTTTCCTCCTCAGCATGTAGTATCAGTGACAACAGATGCTAGAACAGCACAGATGGACTTACTTATAGAATGTGCAATGATTTCAATGAGTTGGGCTTTTAATTTGTAAGCTATGTTAAGGCTGCCTAGGAGTGTGATGTGAATCAGTAAGGCTCAGCCAAAGGAAAGTTTGACTGAAAAGGGAAATTAAGACTAAGTAAGCTTATTTTTTCTATTCAGATTTGTATTCCTAAATACATGGGGCCCAGGGCAGTTTTATACCTATTGAGATCTGCTAGTAGCAAGAGGCAGTGGGAGTATACAGCAGGTGACAACTAGTGCTCAGAGCAGGCCAACCCACCAGACTCTCTGATGGGGAGCTCCACCTGGCAAGACAGTGGAGTTACTGACTGTTAATGACCAGTTGCTGCTGTCTGTAATTTCTCTCATATGCCATTTCATTTCTTCCCTAAGAACAGCTATGGGTGTTTTCCCACTGCTGGTGTGTTTATCTCATGTATATATTCCATCTATTGGGCACATATATCTGTGGATGGTCAGAAGGATGACTTCTCATTTGGCTGTATAAAATTGATACATAGAAAATATACTAAGATATGCTTCATAACTAGATCTATTGTCCCATGAGGACTTGTAAAGCTTAAAAGCCTGCTCTGTTCCTTTTACTCAGACTAACTGCACACATTTAGCTCATTTTTACCTCAGAGCAAGTTCAAACTAGACTAATGGCCTTTGTATATAAATCATAAGTTTAAAACTTTACAATTATACACAAGATCAGACTTGCAGGTATCCAACCAAGGTTATCCACATAAAGCACCCTAAGAAAAGCATGCCAGTTATTTGCTTNCCAAGTCTGCTAATAAAGAGCTATTAGAGTTTGTTGCACTGGGCACTGTGTCCCTTCCCTCTGGTTCTGCCCTTATCATTTAACCTAAGAATGTGTCTTTGACCAATGAGAGGTAACTCTTGTAATTTTTTCTATTGCTTCAAGTCTCTTAAAAAAGAAGAATATTTAGGTTAGAGGAGAAGAAGCTAGGAAGAATTTAGAATTAAGACAAGAAAATTAGGTGAATAGGCAGAACAATGAAGAGACATGNAATGAAGAAGACGTATGTGAATTAATTCATTCACCCTCAAATCCTTAGGTTTCCCTTGCTTGTTATAGCATCTTTTCTGGACCCTGCAGGGGACCTTGAGGCTGGACCTCAAAGGACCCCATTATATACCAACCAGAAGTCTGAGAGTGAGAAAATTTTCTGAAAGTTGCTCAAAGATTAAGAGGTGGTATATGATTCCAAGTTATCCCTTTCCATGTGAGATAACAAAAGGAAGTATGTTTACTTAGGCTGAAGACATTCAATATTTATAATTTTAAAACAGAGCAAAATAGCAAGAGAAAACATGTCTTTGTGGTTTTAGTAGATTTTCTGTGACTGTCTTCTATCCCAAAGGCCAGACTCTGGCTTCAATTCAAGGGGTGTGAACTCTCAGAATGTGAAATGTTGTTCCTCTTGGGGAAGGATATTGAAAAAAAATGTATAAAACACCATCTGGTTCTTATTTTAAATTCAGTATCAAAACAACATGATAAAAAACACTGTATACTGGGAGAGTGGGAAAGAATCTTACAACAAAGAAATGATATATATAAATATTCAAAATCATACACAGATTAATATTCAGTGAGGCAGTAGCCAAAGTACATTGTGAATATTAACCTACCAAATCTTCAAAATATCACTATAAAACATGCACCATTTTTACCCTCATTTACAGAGGAAAAGGTAGGGCAGAGAGAAGTGCTCACAGAGGTTACACAGCCAATAAAAAGCAAGACAAGGAGCTGAAATAGGAGCTTTATTTCTACTTTATATTTCTAGATAATAAAAGTCATGATTAAGAAAGAGACTAAAAAAATGAAATTTAGGAGACAACCATTTTCTTCATTAGATTCATGACATTGTAACTAAATTAAAAACCCAATGCTTGTAAAATACTTCAATACTTACACGCAAACTTCATAAAAGGNATTAACTATAGGTGCTATATAGGCTTCATAGAAATATTCGAGAGCTAAATTTGTTCTGAGAGGAAAGAAGACATGCCTTTGCATCTCTACTTGACCTCTGGGAAATACCTACATCAACTCACAGAGCCCCAGTGGTATCCCAGTTCTATCAGGAGACCTAAACACCTCAGCCTCATGCATGATAATGCTTTGGATTGCTTGAAAATCCAGAGAGCCCTAAGCAATTAGAAGGAAATGTCTACTGGAGTAACTGAAAAGGCAAACCTTCCCCTGTGGGACACCTCCTGTTTACCTTGGAGCTGTCCATGGTTCTGACTGAATACTACCCCTTTTCTGTCTTCCATACATGCACGCCTGGGTTCATACCTTCTTCACTTGACTGCTATCTGAGGAATCTTTGATGCTGCTGTGGAGTTAAATTCTGTGGTTTTGATAACTAATGGCCCTGTTCTAGGAAATGAAGGCTTGGGAGAATGAATGACTTGCCAAGATGTCCAGCTCTTTAAATGTCAATCACAGCAGTCTCTGAACAGAAGCTGCTGAAGCTTAGAGAGTGGAAGTGACACAGAACTGGGCAGTTCTGTGGAGGAGAAGGTGGCTAACAAGCAGAGCACATTGTGGGGACTGCAAAGAGCCAGCTTGCCATAGCAAGCAAGAATCTCTTTGTGGAGATGGATGTACTTCAAAGTAAACTGTCTTCTTGTTTTCACTCTCTTCCCTGGGAGAATTTATTTCTAAGAATAGGATTTCCTGATTTGAGACACTCTTTTTGAGTAATTATGTTGCCAAGGTATGGAAAGCATACCTCGTCCCCTACTCTGTCATCAGTGCCATAACTAGTATTATTGTTAATTCTATAAAAAATACAATGGTGGATTCTGCATTAAAAACATCTTGACAGTATTACTATTTATCCTATTAAAGCAAAGCAAACCTATATGATGTGGGGGAGCTTGGTTGTGGGCATAAAAGAAGGGAGTGTTCATATTCCTAAGTAGAGGACTGTATCCCTACAGGATTAGCCTCTGCATACAGAGTTCACTGGTAAACCAAATCATAGCTGATAAAGAAAACCAAGAAAGCTATTCAACATAAGATTGAATTGGAAAGGAGCCAATATTAGTCAAACAGAAAAAAATATTCTCAATAAAGGAAGAAATGCAAATCTATGCTTTCCTTCATGTTAAAGAAAATAAAGCCTCTCTAAAGCTAATTTTGTTTGTGTAATTACAAAACATCTGTCTTTCTCTGGATTCTAACTCAACAGTTATTTCCTAGAATGCCTCCAAACAAGAATGAGTATGTGGACAAATGTGAGTGTGTGTGTCTGTGTGCACAAGGCCAGGGTTGGGTTCACCTACCTCATTCAAGTCTAGTAAGAAATGCTTCAATTAGAGCATCNTGTCCTGCAGTCTATTGTAAAGGTCAAAGTCTATAGCAAAGCTAAATATAATCCAGTGAGTGAGCAAGCAAGGAGAGCTCTGAGGAATTCTGGGAGGCTTTCATACTATTTTGAAGATAAGGACATTTTGGGAGGATATTTTGTTCTTCATTATGACATGGTTAATTGAAAAAAGAGGTATCAAGGCCAACTCTAACTTCTTATACAAGTAGTTTTAAAGGCAAATCTATAATAATTTCTTCCTTTTTGAAAAAGTCATAAAAATGATGCTGTGTTTCTCTGTTCTCTCTTTTCTGTAAGGAACTTCAGTCATGCTCACAGGTTTCAATATAGCTGGCAATTTTATGCTGTTTTGTGAGAGTGGAGATCANAGTGACCTTCCTAACACATGCAGATGACCAGGATATTTTTTACTAAAATCCCCAATGGCTCACAGTGGTCTGAGGATGAAAATCCAAACCTCCTTGCCANCNCAGCTTTTCATTTCTGTCTGCTGAAGTCCCCAGATCTTCTCCATCATTTTCCTTCCACTTATTTTGTGGTCCTTCATATGACCCATGATGTAAGTGCGTACCTTTCAACAATGTCCCTTCCACAATGCCTTCAGACTGTTTCTCATCCTTGAACTCTTATTCCCTCTAATCACTTGATTGTCTTGTCACACATTTTGTTCTTTCTACTAGGGCAAAAATAATTGCTGTGATGGTTAATTTTGTGGGTCAACTTAGCTGGCAATGGTGTCAAGATGTTTGGCCAAACATTATTTTGGTTATCTCTGTGAGGATTTGGGAGATGAGATTAAGATTTAAGTTGTTGTACTTTGAGCAAAGCTGATTTTTCTCTGTGAATGTATTAATTTTCTCCTCACTGTGATAAAAATACCAGAAAGATATANCTTGAGAGAAGAATAATTCTAGCTAATGGTTTGAGGGTACAGACTATCACGGCAGGGGGAGCAATGGTGGAGTTTATAGAAACTCATGGCTGTGGCAATGGGAATGTTCTATAAAGAAGAAAAAGGTAGTTAAGAAATGCCTTTTAAAATTTTTATTGTCTCTGACAATGGGAAAATGTAAGTCAAAATAACTTTGAGATTTCATCTTACCCATTCAAAACATCAGATGTCAACAAACCAACCAATAACAAATGCTAGAAATTGTGTGGGGAAAAGATAATTCTCATCNACTGTTGGTGGGATTGCAAAGTGGTGTAGTCTTTATTGAAATAAGTGTGAAGAATTCTCAAAAGCTATAAAAATAAGTATACCATATGAGCCAGCTACACCACTCCTTAGAAGATTACAAAGGATCCGACATCTTGCTAATACCTTTGTGGGCCTATTATAGAACATCTAGAGTATTTGTTGTATCTATTGGTTAACACTTCTGGCCTTCCTTTGTAAGGAGGCTCAGATGACTTATTAATGACTCTCTAGTGCCCTCTCATTCAGTGTCAGCCCAACATAAGAAGTTGAAATATAAACAGCTGAGGAACCATATATATATATATATGGTTCAATCAATCAACCCTGAAATCAGGTAAAATTATATTTTGCAATAGACAAATTTAGAAGATTACTAAAGGGGCCATATTTCTTATTCCTTAATTTCATCACTTCCTCACATTATGGCACAACCATATATATATAAAGTGTTGACAGCAATGTCCCTTGTGGGTTTCCATGACCCCTAACACACAGTTTTTTTAAAAAAATACAGTTTTTATTTGTTATTTAAGAATTTCATATAATATATTTTGCTCATATTATATACTCCCCAACTCCTCGCGGATCCTCACCAACATCCATACCCACCAAATTTCATGTTCTCTCTGTTACTTAAAAGAAAAACAATAAAGTAAAACCATGGAGTGCAGTTTGCCAACACAGCCATGTTTGTGTGGAGTGTTTGGTCACAAGCGATGCATCTACAACACATTTCCTGGACCTATGGCTCAGGGAAATTATGGAAGTGAGGCAGAAAGATTGTAAGAGATGGAGGAACAAGAAGTCTGCTGTGAGATTCTCTCGCCTAGAAATGACAGGGAAGCTATATCCATGATATCTCAGTAATATTCCTGCCTAAATAAGACATGAATAATGATGACGGCAATGGGCATGCTTATATGAAAGGGGGAAATCACACAGTTCCCCATCATTAGACAAAGAACTTCCGGCAACTAATGATTGCTGAAAAAGGAAGAATTAATCTTCCCCAGGGAGGTGCCCCCTAATTGTTTACCCAACACAAGGTGGTCAGACCTGAAATCACACACACACAAGCAACACTGAATGGGTTCAACAGGTTGTGTTTATATATTTTTGCATCTATGTATATATTCAGTGAAGAAAAAGAGGTCATTACTTTGGGAGGGATCACAGCAGGATATAGGGGATTGGAAGGAGAAAATGGAGGGGTAAATGCTATAATTATATTTTAGTTTTTTAAAGTTGCAAAATAAGTAAATTGGATAAGNACTTTTTGCTTTATATTACATTTAAATGTGGAATGAAAATACCAATCGGGACCAAAGTGACGCTTTAAAATGTATGAATCTCTTAAGCTTTAAACTTTCATGAATTGTGTACATTTTTACATTTGCTTAGTTGCATCTCATACATCTGAAAAGTCATGTTCTGTCACTTTTCCAGACTTGAAATAACTGGGATTCATCTACTATTTACTGTAAAAACAAAGGAAACATCTTTTTGTCTAAAAGTTTGAGATTGTAGATGATGGTTATATTACTTTTCATTAGATCTATTAGATATACATAAAAGCTGAAAGGGCTGGCCCTTCAGGCTACTGGAACTCTAAATGGATAAATTTCTATTTCATTGGCTTTCTTTTCCTCATGTTCTGTGCTATGAGAAATGTTTAGCCAGTTGATCTGCTTGTTGTCTGATAATAAACTTGGGGATGGTGAGCAGAAACACAGCCCTCTCTGCCCACATCACCATCACCAGATATCATGAATTACTTATACAGAATGTACGTGTGAAAACTGCTTTTAGATTTAAGGGGCATCCATAAGGATCACCCCAGAAGCACAGAACAGTTGAGAATTTATATTCTTTATGGTTCCTATGTTCCCAAGCCCAATTCCAAACACTGGATACACAATTGTGAGGTAATTGCACTATATTCTTAGAGTGTTTTGAAGTAACCAATGTAACCTTCTAAACTGTCAGACGAAAAGATCAGTTCTACCAGGAAGCAAGGAGATTACCTAATGTGGATTATACATAAAACCATCATTTATTGGAAGTTTGTCAAACCTATGTGCCAGGAAACCTGACGTTTTTTTTGCACTAAGCCCCTTTAACAGCTTGGAGAGATGGATACAAATTATAGAAAAAAGAAACTGAGGCTCGAGTAAGGAGCAAGGTCATACCATTGTCTAAGAATGGTCATGAATGGGCCGTGATGCATCTGAACTCTGTTTTCCAACTCCAAAGCACGGGCTCTGGAAGACTCCAACATTTGCCGTAGGTGATGATCTCTGCATGATTTCCTACACTTACACATTCCAAAGCATTACTGGGGATAACAGCATAGTGAGAATTTGTGCTATAATCAAAGAAATCTACATTTCTTTGATGTCACATTATAATGATGGACACATGGTTAAAAGAACAATCCTCATATTAGTTATGCATTTAACTACTTGCCTTTCTTTTGAATGTGTTTTGGTTTTTCTCTTCCTACAGTGCTGGTGTCTTACGAACCTTCACTAAACAGTATATATTTCTAAGCAGTTGGCAATCATCTTGGCTACATAGCAAAAGACTTTGCAAGATAAATTAGCTTACTGATCCAAAGGTGCTAGATTAAATATTTTGTTATGAATCCATGTGTTTCTACTATAATATACAATTAAATACAAATTACAAATGAGGCATTAAATCAGATCNCACGGTTCATTATTTCTTTCAAAGTCAGGTTCTACACAATGTGTATCCACTAAAGACCCATTAAATACATTCCTGTCAGAAAGACAGCTAAAGGATTTATATTGCCACATCACATGGACCAGTAGCTTGGAACCAGCCTCTGAAGTAAAAACTTAGCTTGCTGATATGAGGGCAAATTTTTCCTCTGTTTGCTTTTTG
Organism: Neotoma lepida; assembly: GCA_001675575.1. Lineage (NCBI taxonomy): Eukaryota > Metazoa > Chordata > Mammalia > Rodentia > Cricetidae > Neotoma > Neotoma lepida. The sequence continues at coordinate 12,362 of LZPO01087867.1, read as the reverse complement.
TCTTCAGCTATCCTAAGATTTGTAGCTCACTGTGGACCCATGGGTACCACAATCCTTTAAATATATGTGTCTGAAGATTTTTACACGAGCTGGGAAAGAACAGAAAGATGCCTATCCACCCATAGAAGAGAGAAGCATTGCCATGGACCAAGTTTCCTTGTCTGTCTGGGAAGCAGCCGGGGTGAAGGCAGAACACTGATCTGTGAAGGTACCATTTCCTTACTTTTTAACAGTTCAATTAGGTTTGCAGAAGCAGTAAACTCCAATCAAAGGATAGGGAGCAGGAGCTGCTGATTGGAAAGATTAAATGGCTACACTAAGCCCCTGTCCCCAGCACATGAGTATCTGAAAGGGCTGCTCATAGCAGTGAAAGGAGAGGAAGGTTGCATGGTACTCAATGTCCAACCAGCAGAAATTCACCTTGCTGAAGGCACTGGAAGATTAAGACCCTCCTTCGTACTGTTTCTGGAACTGATTATTAACAACGTTTGTATAATCCCTGGAGACCAGTGGGCAAGAGTAAGAGTATGAGGTAATTTTGGAGGGTGGGAGTGGTAGAGAAGTATCTGATAAAGCAGGTCTAGAGCAAACCACACAGAGGCAAAATGCAGGAGGCCACACTAGGTGCTTGTTGTCTGGGGAGACTTATTTGGTATTTAGTCTTCTCTATCGTGTGGGCAACTAGAGCCAAGTAAAGGAAAGGCTGAGAGGGCATTGGTTGTGTGTGGATAAGGATATCTATTACAGGAATAATGAAAGGGGAGACAGTTTTCACATTATTCAGTTAACTCTAATCAAACTAAAGAAAAAATTGGATAATCTTGAAAGGTAAAAAGTGATTTACAGCATGTGAAGGAGCAAAAAGGCTTGACTTCAAGATGCAATGGGGGGGATTTCATTTTTTTTTTCGAGACAGGGTTTCTCTGTGTAGCTTTGTGCCTTTCCTGGAACTCACTCGATAGCCCAGGCTGGCCTCGAACTCACGTGATCTGCCTGACTCTGCC
>LZPO01087864.1:37865-50036 GCA_001675575.1 Neotoma lepida | reverse complement strand
AATTACATTAATTGCAATTTCCCTTCTTGAAAGTAGTGGGCTCATGTGTCTCTCCCTCTTCATCAACCACATGTCATAGAGGACAGCTGAAGTACCCTTGAATTCTGGGTATAAAAACTATGATAGATGGTGGTGAGGCTGGTGAGCCCTGCTTGGACTAACATTTCAAAGGGGCTTTTCTAGAACAGGAAGTCATCAGTTACTAGTTCTTTGCACACAATGATAAAGGAGACTAAAAAATACTTGCGTACAGGTGGAAAACCCAAGGATGCACACTGTGTTTCCGCCAACTGGTTTCCAGCATGCACCAAATGAGATTCAGCTGGAAGGAGAGAGGACTCATGAACCACATCTTGCATCCTTTCCTTCAGGGCCCTCCCAGCTATGCCATTGCAGCTCTGGCTGCTCATCCAACAGTTGGCATTCAGGCTGTGACCAGGCACACCATACAACTACCCTTTCTGAAATCAGTTCTGAGGCACTGAAATCCAAAATGGAAAGACTAGAAACATGCCCCCACTGTAACAGAGTGCCCTCTGTCTATGCTGACAATGCTGCATTGCACAGCTAACTGGCTCCACCATTCACACAGACCTCACCCGTCAGTGAAAGGCAAATGCCAATGGCTTAGCTGTCAGCCTGCCACACTGCCAGGGCTGAGTGAAAGATGACAGAGTGGCATGGAGTTGTGTATGTGAGCTGTGGGGAAAGATGACATTAGGCTAGGTTCTGTGGAACTGTGTCTCCCTAGCAAGGTACCTATCCTCTCCAAATCTCAATGTCTTTTTCTGTGACANGAGAGAAAATGCTTTCACAAGGTTGTTGTAAAAATTAAGTAAGCCAGTGCTCAACAAATCAGCACTGTATCACCCAAACAAGATGCCTNCTTGGCCTTAGGGCTGTATATAGAAACCTATTCTAATTTTACAAGTTTGTCAGCAGTAGGGCAGTCTCCACAAGGCTGTCCACTACAAACCAGTGTGCCTGCATGCAGGGTAAGAGCAGGAAGCAAGGTAGAAAGGAACTCCAGGCACAGCCTCAGTGATACAGGATTCTCTGGCTGAAAGCAAGCTACATATAGACAATATCATCAAGCTCTACAGCAACTCCCTTGAACATATTTCCAGAAAGACTACCCAGCCACCCTCTTTAGACAGGCATAGGAGGCATGGCTGGTTGCAACTCAGCAAGCTGGGTAAGGGGCATGGTGTTTCTGGGTCAACACAGGCATCATTTCTGGGCCTCTTGGCTCTAGGAGTTGGCACAAACTAGTGTGAAAACTTACATGTGATTAAGTACAGTGAAGAAGAATGCTAGAATGGAAATTCTTAGCACTTTAGATGGTGAAACTCAAAGTCAACAGAAAGAGACCCTTTCAAGATGTGATTGGCCTCTCAGACACAACACTGGGAGCTTCTTCGTGCTCTGAAAGCTGTTTGCAATGACTGCAGGCATCACCACACCACAAAATGAACAAATGGACTTATATAAAAATGCCACAGACATCATCAAGATTACATGAGAAAAAAAGAAAAAAGTAGAGAGGCTCAAATGAAGGGTTGGAGATTTAAAGTTAAGCTCCACCATAAATAGCCCCTTGCTAAGGAAATACAAATGACACAGCCACCAGACATATGGAGAGGGAAACAAAGGGCTTCAAAGGGCATCTATGTCATGGAGAGGTTGGCATCTATGTCAGCTTTGTTGGTGATGGCTTCAAAAGAAAGCCTCCTCAGTATGACTTGTCATACAAGTTCTCTAAGCTAATGCACTTAAGCTTCAATAAGGACCCTGTCTCATATCCTGAGCTGAGAGCCACATGTTGCCTGCCAATACCTGGTGTGGAAAAAAATCCTTCATCCCCATTATGTACAACTCTGTATAATCACAAAGGTGTGGCTGTAACTATGCTCATAGCTGGCCTTGCAACATAAGCTGGCAAGGCTATTTGGNTGAGGAGCTATGCCTGGATTACCAGCAATACTAAAAATGACAGGTATGTGACTGAGGTCTTGCTGGTTTGAGATGGTTTCATGCAAGTAACTCCTGATCATTACTGAAGACCATAGACCATGGGGAATCTACCATTACTGTGAAGATTCAGAACACTAGCAAGTAGCCTTGCATATTGGCACTCATCAACAGAACCGCTTTAAAAAATAAAGCTGACCAAAAGAAGAAAGAGGACTTTTATCTTTAAAGAGAGAGACAAATGACTAAGAACATTTCTGTCAATGTGGGGGGGGGGGTCAGTACCATATTCTTAAAGTGCACCTCTATCGAGAGGGAGATAAAGAACGCTGGATGCCTTGATCATAAGTATCATTATATGACAGTACCCAGCCTTTCCTAGTGTACTAAGATTATAAAATTCACTGGGGCTGAAGAGATGGCTCAGCAGGTAAGAGCACTGATTGCTTCTCCAGAGGACCCTGGTTCAGTTCCCAGCATCAACATGGCAGCAGCTCACAGCCAGCTGTATTTCCAGTTCCAGGGGATCTGACCCTCTTCTAGCCTTTGTGAGCACCAGGCACGTACATGGTGCACAGACATACATACATACAAAACGCCCATATGCATAATAAATAAATAAATTTTAAATTATGAAATCCAAATCTTTCAGTAGATTTTCAAATATGAAAAGTCACTAACAACTGTAGTAAAGGTAGAATACTTGAAAATTACTTGAAGAGATTTTCTTGATCTTTGCTAAGAAATTTAATCTTCCAAAGTCACTACAAAAATATATATATATGTGTACACACACACACACACACACACACACACACACACTGGTTCATTTGCATACCAGTCTTACCCAAACTTGGAGAAATAATGGAGCATTCTTGCTCTTTGTAGTTGAATACTTTGATTTGTGAAGCATATTATTTCTATATTCTACAGGACCAAACTTCAGCGGCAATGTTTTTTGAAAAAGCAAAAATGGCTGAAATCCAGTCTCATCACATCACTTCTCTTTACATATGAACAGGTGTCATTAATGTGACTAATGCCATCTCAATCCATGGCTAACAGGCAGTAAGCCGCCATCTCATTAGCAGACGTGGTGGGAGACAGAGAGCTGAGCTTCCAGCTGTCCTAGTTGGGCTTTGACGCTAATTAGGAATTAAAGTGCAAACTCTCTCATATCTATATAAACCTTCATTACAGAAATCAATACTTATTGTTTAATAAAGAGTTGGAAGTTGCCAAAATGAGATGAGCCACTTGGCAGCTACCCTAGCCTTATTGTCTACGCTTCCATGAGCATAGGACCACTAGTTGAAGTAGGACAGAAGACCACTTTCAACAACAAGTTCTCTTTGTTTGCTGTTCTTTTTACCTTTTTCTCAGTCTATAGCACCAAACACACCCACTTGAAGATGGAAATCTCCAATACCTAACCTGAAAAACAAAGTGGGGGGCAAGGGTACTGGGGAGATGTCTCAGTCAGTAAAGTGCCTGCTATGCAGAATGAGGACTTGAGTTTGGATACTCAACACCATGTAAAAAGTCAGGCAGAGCACCTAACATTTGTTACCTCAAGGCTGGGGAAGGAAGGGGCAGACACAAGTAAAGTCCTGGAATTCATTGGCCAGCCAGCCTAGCTGCGTTAATGAGATCCAGGTTCAGGGAGATCCTGTCTCCACAACTAAGGTGGGAAGTGATGGAGGGTGATACTTAAAGTCAATCTCCAGCCTCCACATGTGGCCCATGGGTACTCCCACCCCCCACTGCACACATGTACACACACATACAACACATAAACATACACACATTAAACAACAACCAACAGGATCACTGACCAACAGCTTGAGAATTATACATGGGGCTAAGGGTAGAATTGAAATTAGGAGAAAAAAGTAAAACCAACCAGTTTTGAAATGTAGTCCAGAACCGTCTGTTCAATTTTCTTCTTTTCTATGCCCTGTAGGTGTCTCAATAGATGGTCTCTTAGCTCAGATACCATCTGAAAACAGGAAGGCACTAGATAAGTCACAACAGGCCCATTCACACCTGAGGCTGATTTTAATTAGGGCCATTATTAATATTTCACATCAACATAAAAAACTCTTGATCTGAGGAAAACCCTCCACCCCTGTCACCCCAAAGGAACATGACTCTTAACTGCTCTCTGCTGAGGTAAATCAATGGCTCCAACATTTCTCTCAGGAAGAACTTCTTATGATTTAACCAAAGCCAGGGGGCAACTGGGAGTCATTCAGCCCTGATGAGAATCCTCCAAAGAAGCCTGTGGAAGTTACCAGCTACGAAGTTACAGGCTTTGGGATCTACACCTGTTTGAAACCTATACCACCAACAGCTCTGGGAAAATAGCAAGACCAACACAGGGAGACTGTGCTCCACAGAGACTGTGCTCCACAGAGACTGTGCTCCATAAAGTGGTTGTGCTCCACAGAGAGACTGTGCTCCACAGAGACTGTGCTCCACAGAGAGACTGTGCTCCACAGAGACTGTGCTCCACAGAGACTGTGCTTCACAGAGAGACTGTGCTCCACAGAGACTGTGCTTCACAGAGACTGTGCTCCATCGAAACAAAGACTGTGTGTGTCGGGGGGTGTCAATAGGGACTCTTGGAAGGACAGACACTAAACTTGGAAGGAAATGCAGCAGGCACCGTATCTGCACCACACCACCCAGCTCACAGGCGAAGGTAATGAATATGCATTCTTGTGTCTCCAGGCTTCTGTGTCTGCTCGAGCTTACCCTTCCACCCGAGGACTGCATCCGCAGCCCTCCATCTTCGTGTCTTTCCTTCGTTCCTTCCTTCCTTTTGCTCCCGCTCCTGCTCTCCTTCTTGGCCTAAAAGCCCCACTCAGCAAGAGGGTTTTTTGTTTTGGTTTGTTTTTTTATATTGTTGTTTTAGCTAAAGAGATCTTTGTGGGATGGACAGCCAGTGAGAGCTGTAGGGACGTCACACATGCACAAGCCTTCCATCTTGGTGGGTTCTGTGTGACCTCGAAGATTCAACAAGACACAATGTCACCGTTTTTCAGTTCAGCCTCTTGTGTGAGCTAGTGCACTTGGCTTTTTAGTCAGTTTTCTTCTAAGAAATACTATGTACTTTTGTGCTGTTTAACTTTTCTGTAATGACTATAAAGGTGAAAATTAATGCCTGGCCTAATGCTTATTTAATCCTAAAATATGGGCGCATAAGGCAGGAGGGTCAGGAATTCAAGGTATTCCTAGGTACACAGTGGTCTCAAGGCCAGTGGGCTGTGTGAGACATAGCTCATATCTCAAGCAACTAGACAAAATAAAATTTGAAATTAAAATGGAAGTATNTCATAGTTCTGCACCTGCATGAACATCTTAGCCTCCCCTCATTCAGCTGTGCACACCCATTCTAATGTTTCTTCCTATGTAATAGTTTCCTGGTGTCAGTAAACATTTTTCACTAGCTTTAATGACTAGGTGTATTTAATTTTGTGAAAAGTACTAAAATAGATTTATTTCTTTTTATACATCTCTTTCACTATTGTTAGTAACACCACACACAAGCGTGCACACATGCATGCACACACACACCGACAGAAAAGTATGCATGAGAGTTGGCCACAGAAGGAACGTCGTCTTGTTCCAGAGTTTCATTGTAAAGTGAGGGAGGGGAAGAAAAGGGTTTGGACACAGCCACAGCTTTAGAGTCAGGTTCAGTTCCTGGAAGGGAAATTGGCTGGGTCTCATACTTTTGCAAGACAACACCAAAATAATTTGTTCTAATCTTTAGAGTGTGGCATGAGAATAGCCAATTCCCTGTATCCTGAACTTTGTTAATATGATTTGTAAATTTTTGTCAACTTGATAGCCAAAAAATGAAAATGGCCATGGAGATGGCGCAGTGGGTAGAAGTGATTGCCATTCAAGCCTGGGTTCAGATCCCGAGAAATCATGTAAAAGCTAAAAGCGGGGGCATGTATCCAGAATCACACGTGCATTCCTTATCACGGTTTACAATTACATGCTTATTCATGTGACTAATTACATGCGTGTTTATTGCTTATTTGTGTGACTAATTTGTCTTCTCTACTAAACTGTATATGCCAAGAGGGCAGAAATCACTGGACACCTGGGACTACAGTGCTGGCACTTGCTGAATACTTAGTGGAAAATGCCCTCAGAATGAGCAGCCATCTGTCCTTGCCCACTGTTTCTTGGGGCCACTTGCTTGCCAGCACTCCAGAAGCTTACTTACCAGACTACTTACCAGGCCCATGAGCAGCCTCTGCTGCCTATCTTCCTCTTGTAAGAGGGGTATTAACTTTGGCTCTGAAATTGAACAGAGGAGCAGCCTCAGAAGGGCAGTGTTCAGGAAGTGGGCTAGAACCAGACAGGCCAGTTCTCGATTTGAGCCTCTTACCCTCAAGAGGCCTAACTCTAGGGATGGCAGGCTTTGGTGGAAGGACTGTGTGGTTGCCTTCTACCTCCTGACCCCAGAGTTCAGTGGCCTTGAAAATTATGAGCTGATGACACAGTCAATAACTGAGGCAAACAATGCTGATGAGCACAAGGAGATGGAGGAGACTGAGGAGATGGAACAGCGAGACAGTTAAACCAAATGTCACTTCGCCCATCTCCGGNGAGCAGGTGAGCAGGCAAACAGGCAGGCAGGGGTTCTTCTCTGAGAATCTCTGAGGCCCAGAGCAGGTAAGAGGGCGGAACTCACAGGCTGATGCTTCCTTCTGAAAAGGCATGGGTGCTCTATGTCCCCTTAGGATGAATGCTTTCCCCAGCCTACTTAACACTCTGAACTATGATGAAAGTAGCCAGAATATGAACTTAACAACCCTCAGTTTGAAGTGTTCAGTTTCAGACAGTGATAGCATGCTTCATGCGAAGCAAAGCATGGGATAGGAAGGAAGTTTTTAGAGCACACGGGAACACTGACCCAGCAAGACGATGGCAGGCCTGGCACCAAGCAGAGCTCCAAAACCTCCCTTAGGCAGCAACAACATTTCCCACACTGCACAACTTTTAGCTACAGCAGGAAGATGACCCTGGATCTCACACATTTATGCCTTGTCTGGTAGGGCACAGTTCCTGGCTACACGCAAGGATGGTTTGGTTACCCAGGTTGTGGAGGTAAGTCACCTTCATGGTTCACTGAGCTGTGTATACAGCTATTGAGTATGCTGTTACACACTTTCCAAATTAATTTTCATTAGAGTCCCCCCACATACAAAACCATCCAAGCCCATAAAACAGGAGTAGATCAAAATTTCCCTTAATGAAGGCTGGCCTTCACTAGGCACTGACTAGGTATTTTCTACATGAACCAGTCTGTCCTTGCTTTCCCCTCACACAGCCCAATTGAGGACAATGTGCAGACACATAGTTGGCATGCGACAGCTCTGGAATCTAAGCTGGTGTCCATCCCACAGAACCACACTGTTTATTTGGAGGCCCATCTTTGCCCCTCTGGGACCAAGCCCAGGGCCTGACCCAGTGTGAACCAAAATGAGAGGCACATATAAGTCAAAGACTCTATGTGATCAGACAGCTGGAGAGAAAGCAGCTCATGCAAGAGAACTGCCAAGTGTGCCCTGCGGGTACAGCCAGAGGCCGTGCTAATTAGATCAGCTCTGAGAGGAGACCTGAGGAAAACCAGAAGGCCAACACCCAGGGACTCCTTCAGCAAAAACATACTCGGCAGCTGACCCTGGAGGTCCTAGTGCCAAGACAGACAGGGGACTGGCTATGTAGTCACTCTGACAGGGGGACGTTAAAAGCTGTTGCCATCCATTACACCCCATTATACTGCTGCAAGTGATTTTCTTGCCAAGCCACTGGTTAGGAAGAACAACGCTGCAAACAAGACATGGACTTTCGCACAGGTCTTTTCTTACCCGATGCCCTTGTTCCCATGTTAGCAATCACCCTGCAAAGAAATTCTGTGTTGTTTACAAAGGAAACATCATTTTAAAAACATAGAGCCCAACACTGTACACAGATAGCCTCCTTTTAAAGACCCACAAAACTACTGCAGAAGTTGTTCTCTGCCTACCAGGAAACTCAAAAACTTTCATCAGTGTACCAAAGGGCACATTAAGCAATTATAAATCTCAAAGCCCTTTAGTGCCAGCAACAGTAATTATTTAGAAAAAGTGCAGCTCTCAGTTATTGGAAATAATGGAGGCAGAAAACAGAAGAGCCTCTGGGATGGGGCTTCCACTTTCAGCACTCTGGGATGACTCATCTACTCAGAAAACANGCTTTCAAAATAAGAGCGAGCTCCACCAACAACTTAAGTGAGCCTACTATCTATTTTCATCCTCAAAAGTATTCCCTGCTTTACCATTTATCCATCTTATAGCACCCATTCCAGGGTGCCAATCTCCAGAGGCTTGGCCTGGAAGCTTTTCCCACTAGGAACTCTAGCACCCAGTAGTCTTGAGGAAGCCAAGGATGGCACTTCACTGAGGTATCCACAGAGGCAGCTCACCTGGCCAGCCATAGCTGTCCTTTGATTATACTTACTTTATTGCATTGTCAAGAATGTTCCTCACATACATTGTGGACCTTCTTTTTCCNGTTTTCTAGGGAAGAAAACATGTCAGGAATATGGAAGGTGGAAATTTCATGGATAGCTTTTTTTAAATAATAAGAACAAAAAGCAATGTAGTTAAAGTCTTCAAAAATAATATTATTTCCCATGCAATGAGAACACCTATTGTTTTAAATTAAACTTTATTCTCAAACAATATAATCACAGGAAACTCTGGACTCTCTACAACAGTAGTGCAGGGATCCCAGGCACCCTTCATCCTACATCCATTAATGTTTCTATCTGATATAACTATACTACAATATCAAAATCAGGAAATGGATATTGTACAGTATGTGTCTAGTCCTATGCCAATTTATCATGTGTATAGCTTTATGTACTACAGTGTACCACCATGGTCAAAACACAGAGCTATTCCCCAGAGAGCTCCCCTGTCAACCTTTTTACAGTCTGTCTCATGGATTCTTTCTTCCCCTAATCTCTAGCAAACACTACTTGGGGAACATCTACATTTTTCTAAATAAACTTTCAGCTACTCAAGTAATCTAACAGCATCTGAGACATGTTCCTTGTGCTTCTATTAAGATGTCCCTTCACTTCTCTTACTCCAATTTCTTCCTCAAAGAACAGACAGTCGAAGCAGTCCTGGCTGCCCATTGGGTTGTCACTGAGGCAACGCAGCCTGGTGACAGGGAAGAGCACAACCAGCATGAGCCAGCTTTGCTACTGGCCTCACTCAGTCTCTACAGCTAGCTGTGTGCTCACCTCTTCAGAGACCAGGTTGTGCCATTCTCTCCTCACAACACTGTTGTGATAGTGTAAGTGAGGCTTTGTGTACTTGATATACTCAAGGTTGGAGTTCAGCTTTGCCCAGTACCCCTTCAAGCTGTAGACCTGTAGACAGAAAAGCAGGCAATAGTTTATACAGCAATAGTGACCAACATGTCTCACTTGCATGTCTGTCAGGTGTGGGCATTTTTGAGCGACTACACCTTTCATAGTACAGTCACACCCCATGAGAATTCGAAAATCCCGGGACTCGGGGAGCCTAACCTCTCTTCTTCCCCTCTCCCCATTGACAACAGAGAAAACTACAGCTCATTTCCCAAAACTAAGGACTTCCTAGTCAGGTTGGGCTCAGCAGGAAGCCTGTAGTTAAGGCATTTCCTCCCCAGAGAGCAATTCTCCTGGCTAGGGTGGTGTCACCACACTGTCCTGTCAGAAATGTGCCTGGAACTCAGAGCAACTGGAATGGGCTTGCTTCCCTTCTAGGCTTACTCATTTCCAAAACCTAGTCATCAAAATGATAACATAAACTAATTTCACAATAGTTGTTAAATTCTTCCAAAGAGAATTAGTTGGCATTTAGATCTTTGAATTATTTAGTTATTGTACTATCTTGATGAATATAACCATTATATTCACCTTTAATAATAAAATACTATGCTAATGTATATTTAATGTTGAAGAATATAGTGATGTATCTGTAGATATNGCACTGGGATCTCCAGGTTCCTGTGTTACAGAACAGGAAATTGGACAGGGCACATGGGCAGCAGCAGAAGCAGAAGCAGTTTACTAACAGAAATGACACATCCAAGGAAAGAAGCCAGAGNCGGGAGAGGAGTTAGAAGGCAAACACTATACAAAGCACTGGGACTTTATACCCCAGTCTATGAGGTCATTCACACAGCATGGGCTTTCTTATGCATGCTGTACCTACCTTGGTGGTAGTGGGCAGTAAGACCTTTTGTGTGGCCTAACAGATGTTGCTTACTGTGGTGACAGACTTAATAGAATCCAAGAAACTAAGAGAACTTATGGTCAATGGGGTCCCATAGACCCCCTCAAAACACAAGCTATTGCCATTGTTATTGGTTAACCTCCAGAACCTGATGGTAAGACCCTATTGCTGAAGACACCATANATTCAAGTCATAGGACATGGATAAATCAAGCCGGCACTGATCCCTACTGGCTGGTCAAATTATAAGCATGTACTTGCTAGCTTCCACCGCAATAGAAGGTGTTGTGCATATTATTAGAGTNGAAAAGTGCTCATCAGTGCTACCCAGCTGTGATCTCAGTGAGCTGCAACACATACACACACCNCTCAGTACTTGGGGATCATCCAAGAGGAGCAGGGCAGAAAGGCTGTAANAGCAAAGGGGGCAGAGAGTGACTGTAAAACAATGATTTCCAGATAGGACAGGGCCACTGCACGCACAAGACCTGCACAAGACCAACAGCAGCTGAGACTGCACGCACAAGACCTGTGCAAGATCAAGCCATCCAGAATCCCAGCATGGATGGGGAAGGGCCTTACAAAAACCCACCCCTATCTGAAGAGCTATTGGCAATTAATAGCTGCTGGGCAAGGGAGAGTGCCAGTTTGCTCCAGGGATGTAGCCCCTCAGAGGCTGCCCACACCCCTGCTGATGGCCCAGTAGATGAACATACTGGAGTACTGAGGGGATTCAGTGGGTTAAAGGACCACATGAAGATGGGAGGGGAGCAGTGAGGGCGGTAATGAGGAGAGACTGGTGGAGATGAGGTGGGTGTAATCGAATGACATGCTTGTACTGGCTAGTTTTGTTTGTCAAATTGACACATGCTAGAGTCATCTGAGAAGAGGGAACCTCAATTAAGAAAATGCCCCCATCATCAGCCTGGCCTATCAGCAACCCTTGAGGCATTTTCTTGATTGATGTGAAAGGGACCAGCCCACCGTGAATCTACAAGAAATTAAGCAGAGATCCAGGGGAAGCAAGGCAGTAAGTAGTGTTCCTCCGTGGCCTCTATTTTAGTTCCTGACTGCAGGTTCCTGCTTTAAGTGTTTGCCATGCCCTCCCTTGATGATGGACTATAACTATACATTGAAATAAGCCTTTTCCTCCCAGGCTGCTTTCAGCCATAGTGTTTATCATGGTAAAAGCTTACCTAGGACAATGCATGTATGAAATTCTTTGAATAGTAAATTTAAAAAGGAAAAATTAAAAATTAATAAGAACTTAAATAAAATATACTTCAAACACACACAAAAAATAATATTACATTAAAATGTGGCTAATGTGCTATTATTGAAAGGATAATACTGATTTCACATAGATTTTGGAGTTGCAGTGAAGTAAGTTATGTGATACTTTTATATGTTTATTTAGAAACCGGAAAGGCCCACACAGCCAATGACCCTTCCACAGAGGTAGAAAACTAAGACATGTTTCCAGGGTACACGGGAATGCCGGGGTCAGGGCCCTCTCCTTAACTTTTCTTCAGGGAAGAATGCAAGGTGACCTTTATTTATGGTAAACCTATCTTAACTATCCCTTCTCCCTAGTTAGTAATAATAATAATTAATAATAATAAAGTCGGACAAGTCCTACAGAGTTATCTCTACCNTCTTCTTTGTTTCCTAAATCTGGCCATGGAACGCTAGAGACAAAACCAGAAAACTAGTTGGTGTTGTGGTGCCATCTAGTGGTCAGTTTGGTTATAGGCATGCCTGCTTTGGCATAGCAGTCCACAGGGGGATTTACCCCCATCTTGCCCAGGAAGAGAATTGTGGCCTGGTCCCTTTAGGCCAAATACTCATGCTGAGAGAAGACTGCACTCACGCTGCAGCTTCTTTTAAAAAAAATCCTTCTCTTC
>LZPO01087864.1:11044-29579 GCA_001675575.1 Neotoma lepida | reverse complement strand
GCTTTTCCTATGGGGGTGGTATACACACAACATATCAACCACCCATGCTTTTCCTATGGGGGTGGTATACACACAACATATCAACCACCCTATGCCCAGGNCTCTTNAGGAAGTGTCTTCTGCACAGACAGGAGCCGAGAACAGCTAGCTTCCTGTGCGATAACCTCTACTTTAAATAACTTCCTAGTGTAAAAACAACAGGACACAGTGTCTCTTGCCTTGGAAAAGGAAATGTGCCTTAAATAATAGCTGACAGGTTCACTAAAGAGGGAGAAAAGATTATTGTGNGAAAATACAGACTACTGTATTTTTATACATTTCTACTTAACAACAGATGAAGCAAATTATATTTGAACCATTAAAGTCACAATTAAATGAAACTGTGGCATTATCTGNACACCTTCACTCTCTGTTCTTCCCTCCTTTCACTTCCTCTCTAGAAGGAAGCAAAATCAGTGGGATTCTCACACATTGAGGTCCACCACAATCTCAGGACAGGAGCACCCCACAAAGAGTATCTGCACAGTCCAACAGCCAAGGTAAAACTTGCTCAATTCATGCCAGGAAACACGCCATAGCATTCGGCTAACTAGTGAACACTGGGTCAAGCTTAGTGGGCCAGGGGTGCTTCAATGTCTAATCCCAGGCAAGGGAGATGGAGGCTGGAGGATCAGGAGTTTCAGGCCATCCTCAGCTCTACAGTAAGTTTGAGGCCAGCCTTGGCTATATGAAACCCTGTAGATTAAAAGAGGTGGGGGTTTAAAGGACAAACTTCCCAAATTGCCCTTACCTCATTGATACTATGAAAAATGTATCTGTATGTTAACCACACAGCCTGCCTTTCTGCCGGTCAATTCAGATTTCCTCTCAAATGCAGACAGCAGGAGAAAACAACTTAGGAGTGCTGTGTAAAGATGTCTGATGAGTTTGGGTGGCTGGATCTTACTGACACAACATTCCTACGACACACCATTCCTATGGGAGGAATGTCATCTGGGACAAAGGGTAAACTTTCATAACATCTGAGCCGTTGAGTTCCCCTCAGGAACACAGAACATCTGTGTTAAGGGTCAGCATGTGCTTCACTCATCACCGATTAGCAACAAAGACACCTCAAAACAGACCTGCAATTCCAGGTTCTGTGATGGTCAATATTGATTCTCAACTTGGCAGCATTTAGAATGACCAGAGACAGGCCTCTGGATATGTCTGTGAGGCATTATCTAAATGAGGTGAACTGAGGCAGCCCTACATACAGGGGTCACTATTCCTTGTGGGTCCTGAACTGCGTAAAGGATAAATCCAACGGGGAAGGAGTGTTTGGTGGTCTCTAACTCCTGGCTGTGGTGCAGCAAGACCAGCTGCCGCCAGCATGCTTTCTCTGTCATGAAGAACTATATCCTCTAGAATTGGAGGACTGTGTCCCCAAAACTGTAGGACTATATCCCCTAAAACTGGAGGCAAAATATCTTTCATCAATTGCTTCTTGTAGCATTATTTTGTTACGACAAGAAAAGTAACCTATATAAGTTCTAAATAGCATTTTAAATGGCACAACTGTATCATTTTAAAATAACTATAATNACAACACACGCTTTAGAATTACCTATGAGTAAGAACATCCTAATTTCTAGTATCTTACTTATCTGTATAGAAGTCCATTGAAATGCATAGACTTTGGGTCTGGTTAAGTTCAGTGAGTGGGTTTTGTTTTTTGTTTTGTCCAAGTTCTTTTTTTTTTATGGTAGTGTTTATTTTTAAAATCCAATTGCTAGTAGGTGTGGTGCTACACACCTGTAGTCCCAGTAAGAGGCTCATAGGCTAGCCTGAGTTACATAGTGAATTCTTTGTATCAAATGAAAAAAAAAAATCCAAGTCAATCTTTCTATCCAGATGTGTGAACTTGCTATTTCCTACTGCGGAAAGTTTTTAATGTTGCAGCATTAGGGATGATTGTAGATTAGGGAAGGGAAGGGTAAATCTTACATTCATCATTGCTACAGATGAATATAAATGCATAGAGCTCTGGGATTAGAGGAGGCCTTTTAAGGTAACTTATTCTAACCACAAGAAGTGTTAAAGCAACTTGGAAAACCCCAAGATAAATCTAGTATATAGAGGTTTTAACTGTGGGTTTCTCTGCATTTTCTTGTGGGGACATCCAGATGTCATTGTGTGTATGTTTACCAAGTCTCCTGTGCCTCCGAGAGCCTTGAGAAATGAACAGATGAACCACTGTCCATTGGGATGGTGGCTTCACACAACACCCAGGGAGAACACAGCCCACCGGTTATGACCTTGCCTCTCCACACTTCAAACAAAGGAGTGGTGGTTAACAAGCAGAGGGAACTGAGATGCACACTTCCTGACCCAATGGTGTAACCTGCAGGCTTCCTGCCACACAACCCCAGAATCTGCCTAGACATTCATAAGTCATCTAAAAGAAAAACAACAATGTGGGTGCCTAGAAACAGGAGAAGCTCAGGCCTTTCCCCTTACAATTTTACACTGAAGCAAAGAAATCTATTAACTACAATCCAAAAGACAAGCAGAAAAGGCCTTCAGAGTTGGGGGGGAACTACTACTGTAAGCATCAAAAATTTAAAAATTAATCAAATTTCATTGGGTATGGTGGTCCATGCACTTGGGAGGGAGAGGCAGAAGGAGCAGGAATTTAAGGTTGTCCTCAGCTACATAGGCACTGAGGCAGGCCAGTCTGGGCAACATGAGCCCATGTCTCAAAACAAAAAGAGGATAAAACAGAAAAAATTAAATAAGTCAAATGCATTTGGATATTTCTTTTTTATAGTAATATTTATAGTAATATTTCTATTACTACATAGCCCAGGCCGACCTCCCACTCAAGACCTTCCTGCCTAGCCCTCATTTGTGTAGAATCACAAGCATGTGCCACACATCAGTCTCTTTATATGCCTCTACTGACTGTATTGAGACATAGATAAAATACAAAATGAAAAATGTCACAATTTACCCTAGCACATATTCCCAATGCCTGTTGCCTAAATTAAATTTATTGCTCTAAATTCCTTTTTAATACAACTCCTGCTTCAAGACCAAGCACACTCTTCCACTATCTAACTGAAAGGAGATGAGGCAGAAGCGGCTGGCCATACCACACCGAGGCACCACACAGCGCCCTGGTGCATCACTTCCTACTGTAAAGGAAGGAGACCAGACGGACAGGAAGAGCAGCAGGGAGGGCAAGCACTTAAGACTGCTGACTGTGATTCATCCTGGAGCTTTTGTTACCTCAGTGTCCTTATAAATCCTTATAAAACTAGGGAACCTCAGTGTCCTTATAAATCCTTATAAAACTAGGGAAAGGTGTCATAAAGGTCAGAACCTACCAAGTATTACCACAGTGGTCGAGACACTCCTCATTCATAAACACCTATTAAATACTTGAGTCTAGTCAACACAGGAGTAAAAATGTCGTTTTCTAAAATCCTATCACTGAGGTTTAGTTCTGCCTGGCAGTAGAAAGAATGGCAAACACTGTGTGTCCACTCTATCAAGTCTGCTGTTTTACGTAATACTTCTGGCCAATGGAAGAGATTCAGTGCATTTCAGAATGTGCACGAATGTATGTATATGTATTTATGTATTTATGTATGTATGTATACAGGATAGGATTTTACTATAAAGGATGTGTGTGTACATATTTACATATATACATATATCCTATGTGGTAAAAAATTTTCACATGTGGCATGATATTGACCCTCAAAATGTTCTAGATTTTGCAGCATTTAGATTTTAGATTTTCTGATTAGAGTTGTTTATGCATTCTGACAAGAAACTTCAACTCAGTTCCTTATCAGTCAAAACAGAAGTGAAATCAGAGCACTGGTTACCACACCAGGAATGGTCTACCACTGGCCCACAGTGCTGAATCCACTATGACTACATTAACTTACTGCATTCCAAGTCAGCACAGAGGAGTATGGTAAGAGCATATCCACATCAGTCAACTCTGGATACACACTCCAATAGGAAGAAGCTGAGTCGATTTTTAAAAGAGACATGATGTAAGAAGAAGAGAGAAATCAACATTATAATTTAACCAAATCAAGTAAACCAACAAGTTTTCATCACCTCATTCATGCTTCTAGGAGTTAACCATTATGACTTTATCTACAGCTTAAGATGTTCAGGTTTTCTTTTTTACGATGAGAATAATATTTTTAAAAATCCATTTGGTACTGCTTCTACCCAGATAACNTTATACCATTTATACATAGCCAACTAACATAAAACTGGGCTAGGAAAGATGCATTTTACTGAAAATTTTGTTAATTAAAGAATCAAAATCTGATCTTATATCTCATCAGTCCCTGAGAACCACAGCTTCTTGCAAAAGCCACAAGAGAATGAAATTCAGTTAGCCACTGATAGCAATGAAGTTAAAAAAAAAAAAAGCAAAAACAACCCACTCCTAAGCGGCATTTCAACAGAGGCATTCATTATCAATTTACTGATTTCCCTCAAGCAAAAGGCTCGAATATACAGCTTAAAGTGCAATATCAGCAACACTTACCAATTAGAAATTCCTGGATGAGGTCAAATGAATGGCAGGCAGAGACATGCTCACAAATCCATTGAATAATCTTTAAAAAGAAAAACCATAGAACCCTGTTGGCTTTTAAATCTCCACTCAGTCCCACCAAAGTAATATAAAAACACATAATAAACAATACATACATGAATGAATGTTTTAAATTCTACATCTATTTTTGAGTGACCTGAAAAATATACCAACTTCCAGCTTAAAAACCAGTATAGTCCTGGCTGAGCATGTCAGTATTGTAAATAAGGTGCTTTTTACACATGCTTTTAACAGGGGCCTTTGCGTAGGATCCAGATAAACCTTCTTCAATCCAATTTGTTGGTTTTTTTTTTTTTTTGCAAGAATTGATGGTGTTATACAAAGTGCCCATCAAAAGAGCTACTGGACACAGGAGCAATGCCCAACAAAACCACTGGGTTTGGAGGCAACAACCTGGGCTTACAGTTCAGTGCAGCTATCACTGAGGACACTCCACTTACCCCTGGGGAGCACCTCTCTATAATTCCCTGGCTACTGACACACATAAGCCCTGTTGTGTCAGCAACTCTCTCTATCCCTATGCTCAACTGCCAGAGGAAGGGTTGTCGAAAAAATGTTATTTTAAGGTGTGTTACATTTGTTTGTTCTGTGGAACATTTGTTTAATGATGCAAAGATGTATTGCATTCTTTTATATCGCATTTGTTGAACTCTGTGAAGCTGTGTTACTTTGCCTGTCTAAAACACCTGGTGGCCTAATAAGTGCTGAACAGCCAATAGCGAGGCAGGAAAAAGGATAGGCATTGCTGGCAGGCAGAGAGAATTAATAGAAGGAGAAATCTGGGAGAGAAAAAAAAGAGCAAGAGAGATCAAGGAGTGAGTGAAAAAGGGCCAGCCACCCAGCCACACAGCCAGACAGCCAGACAGCCAGACAGCCAGACAGCCAGACAGCTAGACACAGAATAAGAAGGAAAGAAAAGATATACAGAAATAGAGAAAAGTAAAAGCCCAGAAGCAAAAGGCAGATGAGATAATTTATGTTAGGAAAAACTGGCTAGAAACAAGCCAAGCTAAGGCCAGGCATTTATAAATCAGAATAAGCCTCTGTGTGATTTATTTGGGAGCCGGGTGGCACCCCCACAGGGTAAAGAGCCAAAAGAGCAAAGAGTAAAAACCACCACCAACAGGAAGTTCTCATCTCCAACAACAGGAAGTTCTCATCTCATGCTTGGCAGGTAAGGCATGCTCAGCCATGGCTCACTCTCAACAGAACGCTTTACTCTAAACCTNTTGTTCCAGTGGCACTTATTTTTAATATAGGTAATTTAATAAAAAATTTCTACAGATGCCGGGCGGTGGTGGTGCACGCCTTTAATCCCAGCACTNGGGAGGCAGAGGCAGGCGGATCTCTGTGAGTTCGAGGCCAGCCTGGGCTACCGAGTGAGTTCCAGGAAAGGCGCCAAAGCTACACAGAGAAACCCTGTTTCGAAAAACCAAAAAAAAAAATTTCTACAGACAAGTGAAAAGCAGATGCAAAAAGAGTATTGTTGCATCAATAAAAGTATATTGTGGGAAGACTCAAAGGCGTGTTTCTCAAACATGGAAGACTAAGGTAGATTCTAAAACACTAAGTGACTAGATGCAAGGAGACAGCTCATAAGAACTGGGGAAAGTATGCCCACACAGATACTGGGAAAGGTCTCAAATTATCGATCTCCTAAGAAATAAAATTTTAGGGGCTGTTTGAGGAGATGGCTCAGTGGGTAAAGTGACTGCCCACAGCATCTCTAGAACCCACATAAAAATTAGGGTGCAGCACATGTCTGTAACCCCAATGCTGGGCCAGATACAAGAGAATCCTGGATGCTCACTGGCCGGCCAGCCTGGCAAGAAAGAAAAGCTCCAGCTTTAGAGGGACTTGTATCAAAAATGAATGTGGAGAATGACTGAAGAAGACAC
This sequence comes from Neotoma lepida, assembly GCA_001675575.1. Lineage (NCBI taxonomy): Eukaryota > Metazoa > Chordata > Mammalia > Rodentia > Cricetidae > Neotoma > Neotoma lepida. The sequence continues at coordinate 23,054 of LZPO01087864.1, read as the reverse complement.
ACAATGTTACTTCTGGCCTTCCACACACAAGCACATAGGTGTGCATGCACACAAGTGTGTGTATACACACATGAAGACACACGAATATGTAACCACATACACAAGCCTATTAGGAAGAAACAGGAAATCAGAGATAACATGTTTAGGATTGGTTTTCTGGAAGAAAATGACTGATTTAGTTAGCTGATTCACAAAGAACAGGCCTTATTCTACACTAAAGGTGAGCAGATAAATGTATATTTTTTAAAAAGTGTGCTTTTTTTCAACTAACTAGTCAGCCTCTCACTTCAGGCATCATTGACTGACAACAGGGTTTTTCTGACCTTACAGGATAGTTTCAAAAAGTAAATGATAAAGTAGATTACAGTACTTCATAAGCAGCCTTGTACAATACAAACTAAGCTATCTTACTAAATTAATAAATATTTGCCACAAGAGCTTAGGCCTTTGGCATTTGTTTATTTGTTCTAAGAAGGCTGTGACAGGAATTAATTCTATAGTTTAAGATTGCATCAAATTTACTATGTAGCCCAGGCTGGCTTTGAACTCACAGAAATACTCCTGTCTCAGCATTCAGGATTGCAGGTTTGAGGCACTACACCTGGCTTGTGTGGCCCTTTTGGTAATGTATTATACCAAATATACCAGACACAGAGAGAAAAGCAGGTAGCCTGAGAAACTCACTATTTTCTGTGTGTCCTTGGAGAGAGCTATGTTCACAGTATTGCAAACAGTTGAGTGCTGGGTTTGGGGGCTCACACCTGGTATCCCAGCATTTAGTACACTGATGAGAACTACTTCAAATGTGAGGCCAGCTTGAGCCACAAACCAAGTACCAGATAACCCTGAGCTACAGAGCAAAACCTTGTCTCAGAAAAGCAGAAAAAGGACGAAAAGAGAATAGAGTAAGCAGTTGCCCTTTGTCCTTAGGAGACGCACTTCAAGACACTTGTGAATTCTGAAATCACAGCACCAAACCTTAGCAGCACCGACAGACATTATTTACTCATTAAGTCAAAAACTTTCAAGTTCTCATTTAAAGGAAACATTTTATGGTGATTCTTTGGCATATCTAAATGTCATGGCCATTATTAGGTAAAATATGAGTATATGAACACAAGTACTGTAATACTATGATAGTGATCTGGTAACCAAGACAACTGCTACATATAAATGGGCAGGTAGCAAATACAACATGAATACACTGCACAAAGTGGCAGTTCATAATCCCAGGCCAGGTGGAACAAGATGGCACAAGATTTCATCACATCACTTAGAAGAGCATACCATGCAAAACACATGAATTGCTTCTTTGGAGGGATTTTCCATTGAATAGTAGTAAGCCAGAGTTGATGTCCATTAACTGAAGTCATGGAAAGTGAAATGATGGGTAAAGGGAACAATTGCACTCAACAGCCAGATAGTTAAACCTTCCCAGCCTGTGGCCTGGCAGAGAGCCACCAGAAAGGAAACTCCACGTAAAGACACTGCCACCAAGAAAAAATAACTTCTGATGCTCTTGAAGCAGCAAGTAAGTCTATTTGGTGTTGTCTGTTGCCAGTGTTTGAGCTCACACTGTCTTCTCACCTGATCTTCCTGGAAACCTGGGTCTCGACCACATGAGAGTGCGCAGTGCAGTGCGGCTATCTTCTCACAGTCCAGGCGGGCATTCCGTAGGAACCACATCAAGTACGACTGGTCAAGGGTTGCTCTGTAGATCTTTCCAGAAGAGCAGTCCAGTATCAGGGACCCCGGCAGGGACTGCAGAGGACTAGGAGGTAGCACAGCAGCCATTTTGTTGTTTCCTAGCAAACAAAAAATAAAAGTACNTCTTCAAATAAGAGAACCTCTCTGACCCAGACAGTTGCTGAAGTCAGAGCAAGCCTAAGGGGACTGCATCCGCGAGAGACACCATACCTGTCAGAAACAGACTGTGGCAGGTCAAGTCTGGGTGCTGAATGTTAAGTAAATGGAGGAAATGACCAGGGAAGTAAACAGCCACAAGGTAGCCTATAGGAAAGAGAGATTGGAGTCAGCCACATGTGATAAAATCTATCTAGGTACAGATAAACCCCAGAACAACATGTTTTACTTTGCATATAGCAAAACTGAATTTATTTATTTATTTTTTATCCATTTATTTATTTATTTATTTATTATTTATTTATTTATTTATTACCAGTAGCAAATGGTTGGATTGATGTGAATATTGTCACCGGAATAGGCAGATTTGACTGGCTTTGTGCATGGCTCACCCTCTTTGTACACTAAGTCATGGCTGTATTGTTGTTTATGTCAATGGTTTTGTTTCTGAGTCAACTGTAGCTTTATGAGAATCTAAGTGATCTGGGAAGAAATCAGAATAAAAATATCAAGCAACCTGAATGACTCCTTAATGTGATATGCTGGGAATAGCTTGTAATGGGGATTTTCTTCATCTTTTTGGTGGTTTGAGGAAGCTATGAAATGCAGTTTCTTGTACTGATCCACTCATCATCATTTTGTTTAGGAAATTTTAAGGTTGGTTTTTATCAAAGCGTGTCTCTGGGAGCCTTGGCATTCTGTGCCATGGTCATTGGCTTCCCTGTGTGTCCAGCTCCTAGAGTTGGCACCTTCACAGGCCCTACACTGTAGATATTTGCATAATCAGAACATATGTGCCCAAATTGAGATATATAAAAACAGGCTCAGAAAAACAGAGCAGTGGTTTTATAAAAGAAACTTCTGTCTTCTGTCAGCTAGCAGAGCTCCTTCCTCTAAGAGGTGCATACTTGTCTCTGCTGTAGAAATGCCTGTGGAAAGGAAGGATGACAGAAAACTCCAATCAATTAAAGTATCCTATCAGAAGACAGGAGTGAAGTAAATTCAAGAGCATAATGCAAAGAACCACAAAGCTCTTATCATTGTGGCGATACTACTGTAGCAAATGAAAGACATTGTCTANAGGGACCTACCAGAAAGGGTGTCCAGAGATTTGTGTTAGCTCCTAACATGATGATTTAACTGGTGTGTCATGGCGGTGCTCTGTCCCAGGCAAGAGGACATTTGAAAGGTACTGTGGGGTCACACAGTCATGGGGATAGGGTAGGAGATTCCTACTAACATTTGTTCAGTGGACTCTAGGGATTTTCTATGCATCAGTGTACAGGACAATCTGCCATAAAAAATTAGTGCTTCATCCAAAACATCAGTAATTACCAGACAGGGCCAATGATGGCTCTTACTTACTTGTGCACTTATCTGGAGTCAGTGACTGTGTCAATCTATAACACTTTTATTACATTTATTTACTTGTTTGGGGGAGAGCATGTTGAGAACTTGTAGGAGTCTTCTATCCTGGGATTGAACTTAGGTCAGGTTAGGGATCAAGAGCTATCTTGCCTGCCCTAGATGAACTTTTTGATGAAAGAAAACTGGTGCAAATGTGATTAGGACCTTGAGATGAGGAAAGAATCCTGGGCTATCCTGGAGGACTCAGTGTGATCAAAGGGTTACTAAGAGGAAGGGAGAGAGGAACTTGCCTGCAGAAAGTGACCACATAGTGACAACTGGAGTGGTGAAACTAGGCCCTAGATGCCNGAGGAGGCAGGAAGTAAGCTCTTCCTCAGACTCTGCAGACAGAACCAGGCCTGCCCATAACTTGTTCTTAGTCTCTCAGCACACCTTTCTGATTTCTGAACTCCAGCATGGGAACAGAATGCTTATGCCNCGTAAGCCCTAAGTTTGTGGTCATTTGCTATTCAGCGATGGAAAACAGTAGAATGCCTCTTAAGAAAGACACTGAAAAGAACCTGGGCACAAATCTAACACTTTCTCAGCTCCAGCTTCATTGTCTGGGTAATGGGGAGATCTTCCCCAGGCAGAGCTGCTATAAGGCTCACAATTAAGTAAAATATTAAACATACACTATTTATTAAATGGTGTCTTTTATTTATAAGCCTGACTTATACAGATTCTGTTGTGTGGCTATTGCCTCCACATTAAAACACCCCTCATAGAGGGAAAGGCATAGGCTCATCCATGTTCCTATAGGTAATCCCAGTAAACACACTGGTTTACCAAGACAGACTTGGGTAGAATAATTTCTTTGGTCTGTTGTTGCCCTATCTTGGGTAAATAGGGACTTCTCTGTTTCCCCAGGAAAAATAATGCTACAACTATGTATAGGTTGCATAAGAAGAAAAATTAAGTCTCCATATTTCAATCAATGAAAGCCCTTTTCAGCAGAATAATAACAAATGGAAATTATAACAATGGATAGCAAAACATACTACTCAAAAAAGTAACTGTTGTCATAAAAATTCTCTCAAGAACAGTTTAAATCTTAGGTACAACTTTATGGCTATTAATAAATCATGATTAAGAAGGAAAGACAACTGTGTGAGACAAATTGTGTTTACAAACTCTGGTACCTCTGCCCTCTGCAAGACCACGAACTGAATCATGCCATCCTTTCTCACCATTCCCAGGAGGAGGAAAGGAAGAGAGTGCTGCCCTGAAAGCACATGGTTAGTGGATAGGCGCCCCATTACTGCTGAGACAACATTGATGCAGCACTGCTGATGGGAGCCATGGCCAGACTCTCTCTCTCCCCCATCAGGAAGCAGTAGAGCCAAGCTCTCCAAGGCCATTTCTCAGGATCCAATATCATGTCAAAATGTGCCATGCACTGGACCACATAGCAAAGACACTTAACCTTGCCAACAGAATCATTCAAAATAAAAAAAAAATGGGGGCTTATTTTTAGTTCCTACTTCTCCCAGCTTCCTCACACTACAGTTAGTCAAACCTTTGCATAGAAGCTGATGGACTGGCAGGCAGGGAAGGGAAAATGTAACAATAAATCGTGTGCTGTAAACCCAAAGCTTTCCCCTTCCCCTTTAAATGCTGTGTCCTTCCCATATGTAAGCAGGTCCCAGAGCTATCACCAATCACTTACGCTTTGGGCCCCACCTTCCACATGGCCTTGGAAAGTCGCTTTCAGTGCAGAGATGCAATAAACCCTTTCTGCACTGTCTTCACTATATAGAATCCCATAATATGCCTCCATCTAATACTAAGTTTCTTTCCACCATATTTAGAGAAAACAACTCACTTAAGCTGGTCCATACATCACTAGTGGGGGCTTTTGTAAGCCTTTTGTTATCAATGGGAGGGAACAGACAACTGTGTAAAGAAGGCCTCTCTTCCTCTCGAATTCAAGGCCAACATGATTTACAATTTCTCACAGGCTCTTAGGGGTCATCCTATTCAGGTCATTTGTGTACTAACAAATGGCTTTCTAAGGACTGCCAAGAGAGCTGAGAGCCTGGGATCTCTAAAACAGAAAGATACACTTCAACCCCAAAAGCTGAGAAGTTGAGTAAGAGGGGTGGTGGCAGAGAAAACCTTCTCCCCTCAGACTTGAAAGGGTCAGTGACTGTCACCACAAGCCATGTGTCAGAGGTATGAGAAAATGGAGTCATGGAGAAAAAAGAGTGAAGCTCGGAGCAGAGCATGACTGCTGAGCAGAGTACATGTTGGAAAAGCAGAATAGAGAGAGGTCCATCTCCATAACTACTGTGCCAGTTAGTTTTATTATCAACTAGACACAAAATAGAGTCACCTGGGAAGAGGGAACTAAAGAATTGCCTAGATCATTGGCCTGTGGGCAAGTCTTCTGTGGGGCATTTTCTTGATTAATAACTGATGTGGGAGGCCCAGTCCCCTGTGCGAGGTGCATCCCCTCAGCGAGCAGGCCTGGGAGGCATGAGAAAGCACGCTGAGCATGACCCAGAAGAGGGACAGAACAAGAGCAAGAGCAAGCCAGGAAGCAGGCAACATACTGCCATTGTTTCTGCTTCCCTTCCTACTTAAGTTCCTGTCCGACTTCCCTCGGTGATAATAGACTGTTACCTGGAAGTGTAAGCTAAAATAAAGTCTTTCCTCCAAGTTGTTTTTGGTATGTCTACCACAGCAACAGAGAAGCAAACCAAGATACCCACCAAGGTTGAGAAAAGTAATGCCCTTTATCACGGGTGAGCCAGCACTCCCAGAAGCAGCAGTAAAGGTCTTTCTGTATCCTGCAGATGAAGAACGTGAAGCCAGAGGAAGTTAAGAAACAAAGCTAGTATTGANCTCACACTGTGTGACACAGACAGGGTAAGTGCCTGCTGGCTTCTAGAATTCATGGTGCCCTCACTCTCCAAAAGCCACTAATGTGGACCATCTGATGGCAGTCACAGTGGAGCAGATGTGCCAGCTCAGGCAAACCTAGGCTTGGATTGTGTAGGGAGGGGGGTCCAATGGGGTCTGCTCAATAGCTAAGATGGAAGTGGTCTCAGGGCTCATTTCTCCAGTTTTTACCAACCTGCTAAGATTCCTCCAGCTCACAGCCCCATATTTAGCAAGAAAGGGGATTAAGCTGCCTATGAAACTGTGTTCGGCTTCACTCCACTCTTCTAACTCAGTCTGTGTGCTGCTGGAATCATTACATTAATTATTAGAAACACAAAAAAATGTCTTGCACAAGCTTACACTACTCAAGAATATGTCTACATCTAGTTCTGAAGTTACTTTTAGTTGTTCCATTAAAAAATTCTTGAACTTTTCTGCCTTGATCCCTAACACCCTGGTAATATCAAACACCACTGCGGTATTCTAAACTTTTATGTGGCTTGGCATAAAACAAATTGAGTACTGGAACAGAAATTCCATCTTTAAAAAAGTTTCAGCCACACTTACAACATGTACTCTACAAATATATTTAAAAAAAAATTTTTTTGGAGACAAGGTCTCTCTATGTAGGTCTAGCTGGCCTGGAACTTGCTGTGTAGGCCATACTGGCCTTGAACTCGGAGATCTGCCTGCCTCTGCCTCCTGAGTACTGAAGTTAAAGGTGTGTACAACTATGTCTGGCATGACTGTAGATTTTGAGGAATTAAACAAATAAGCAAAAATCCTCCTAGGCATGGTTCAAATTAAAATTATTGCAGGGCATGTTGTGGCCACAGAAGTGGCAAAGGCTGACATTTTATCCCACACCCCAGAATGTTGAAATGAAATAAATATCTTAGTTTCATGGCATAGAATATTCTGGAACGACAGTCTGTTTACATTTGAGATCAAGGAGGATTTTAACTAAATCCCTATGTAACTATATGAATTAAAGCTATAGGTAAAGTTCCATTTAGTAATGACTAAATGACAAACCAACACACTCTGGCAAATACATNCACTAGAAATGGTCCATAGTCTAGAACAAGCTACATGCTGGTATAAAAACATATGCAGTACAAAAGTTACCTATCTTACTATTTACACATAATGAATTTCTTCATAAAACATAACTATATAATTAATCATAAAATATACAGATAAAACTGCTTGCTAAGTGTTAAGATGTTTGCAATTTATCTAATTTATTACTATTTGGAAAGAGCAAAATGTAAAAGTAAAAGAGAATAAACTAAAAATACCTTTATGAAGGTAAAACACTGAATATGTGATTTCTTCCCAAGAGTCAAACTTTGGGCTGTAACACACACACAAACTCCCTAGGAAAAAGAAGGTATTTAGTAACATTTAAATAATCTGCATAACATATTTTCTGAGCCATTATTCACCTACTTCTCTTCCTTTCGATGTTCTTCTCCATCTTACTTCATAGATTATTCCTAAATTCACAAAGTGGTATTAACGGTTGCTGTGACATTTCGTGTCAGCATTTATCACCCACAGTTACAGGCAGTGCACTGTGGGCTACTGCAGTGTGGGAAAGGATCAGACTCACTCCTCTACACAAGAAGCTGCACGACCCTGGAAAGGTCCCACCTGCATGAAGGTGAATGTGCAGACACTGTCATCTTACCTGGCTGTCCCCTCCCAGTCATCTCTCATAGCTCTGGACCCCAGCTATCCAAACTGTGTTCTTTTTAAAGAAGACATCCAATATTTTTAAGGGAAGATTGAAATGCAAACTATGGACCTTTTCTGTGAGCAGCAAGTGTAAATACAATATGTGAGACCACACTCTTCCATACTGGGTCCCTGACAGCTTTGGCCCACAACAAAGCATGGTTTTCCCTGAAGTAAACGTTCCTGGCCAGGCATCCCTAATCCAGTTTTGCTGTTTTGTTAGCAGAGTTTTGCAGCAGAGCCCTGGCTGGTCCAGAATTCACTCTGCACAGCAGGCCAGCTTTGCCTCATCTTGTACTCCTGTCTCCCAAGCTCTTGGTCTACAGAGCACACTGCCTTTGGCCAGCTAGTTCTCCAAGCCTTGGTTTCTTTATCTGAACATTTAAAAATATAGCAACTACTTCTAAAAGTTCTCATATGAGAATCAAATAAACTATATCAATCTCTGGTAAAAATATTTATATCTGGCTCTAAATGTTAGCTGTTATTATTTATTACAGAGTCATTTGGCTGCTATTTTTATGTTGGAGGAAGTCACAGTTTGAAAAAACAAAATACTCTCTTAATGTAATATCCAGAGACTTTTAGTAAATATCCATCAATGATGAAGACAGCATCTCCACATTGGCTCACTTTTGGGAACCATTTAGACAATGAAAACTATTACAGACAAGTTTTCTGAGGAAATTATCTCATTAGAACAACTATTAAAAGGCTCTATAAAATGCTCCAACACTGGCCTAATTCTAACTTCCCATCATGCAGTTAGGAAGGAGGAGGTTCAGAGCCCCCACTCACTGCCTCCTAGCAGGTGGTGCANAGTAAAGAAGGTAGCTAACTTAGATCCTCCATGATCGTCTAACCATAGTGCCTAGTCAGAGCTGACTATCAGATATGGAAGCAATATTTTTTTCAGTGATTTATTTGCCTTCCTACTGTAATAGATTTATTAGAAATGTTTGCATGAACTCATAATCTTAAGTGATTCTCAAGTGGCCTGACACTAGCAATAGCACTTTGCCCTCCATTAACTCTCAGGAGCACACCCATCATTCCGCTTTTAGCCTTTTGTTCCTTGGAAGGTCCCCAATTTCACTTCCTAGAGCAGGAAAATACAGGACAAAGAAGCTTCAAGAGGGTAAAACCAATGCTGAAGAGACACAGTGGCTCCAAGGTCCTAGGTATGATGGCTGGCTGGCAAACATCTTCAAGTCCCCATCATTTCAGAAAGGGAGAAGTAAACAGGCACACGTAGGGTCCTGAATCTATCTGTAGGGCCCTGAATCTACCTGCATTCCTTTCTCAGTCCACATTTCCAGGTTTCAAGGCCCAGACCTACACTATCCCAGAGGAGCTATACTTGGATTAGGCAATTTGGGACTTTTCTTTAATCTTACCTTCCTGGATTAAGTCTCAGTGGAAGAAAAGCCATGATGGGGAAACCAGAAAGGGAGGCTTGGTCCAGAAAGCTCACCAAAAGAGAAAAACCATGGCTCCATTCTACCCAAACAGTGAACAGCAGAATGGCCCAGCCAAACAAAATTATCTGCAACCCAGATTACAGAACGTCTCCCATTTGCAAGGTGCTAATTGCATGACAAGAAATTGCATGTCAAGTGGCTCACTCCAGAATGGGGACCCTGCAGCCCAGCTCTATCCACACAGTCCCCCTACTACTGCCATGTCCACTGCTCTTCTGCCGTGTATTAAATAAATCATTTTCTATTTACTCTGCCTATAGATTGGATTCTTTCACTAACTTGCCTAGCCACACCACAATCTTGTTTATTTTAACCATAAAGATAAGGAATCTTTTTTTAAACCTAATTGGAAAAATATGGGAACTGGCAACTTACTACCCCAAAACAACAACAACAAAAATTGCTTCTACAGCTCNTTTTATCTCACTTGAAACAGACTTACTTTTTCTACTGCAAAGCTGACTACAAGGAACAAGGACCATTTTCTACCCTCTTAGACATTGCCAAGCAAGGGAGAGAGACACTTCCGCANCTCGTACCAGATGAACTCAATATGTTAACTTGTTATAGCCTTTTTATAAGTTATGGCTGCTACTGTATAATGAATTCCTCTGAATAAAATAAAAAGGGAAACTCCACAGAGAAGTAAAGCCTGAAGTGGTAGAGGCAGGGAAGAGCCTACCCAGTTCATCTCTGTGAGCCCCAGATCTCATTCCATCCCATCTTCAAAAGCAAATTCTTTCTGCTGGCCTTGTGCCATTTTCCTTCCCCACTAAATATATCCTGTTAGCATTTAAATAACTGAAGTTTAAAAAAATCCTGGGGCTGGAGTGATGGCTCAGCCATTAAGAGCGCGGGCTGCCCTTCCAGAGGACCCAGGTTCAATTCCCAGCACTCTCATAGCAGCTCACAACTGTGTGTAACTCCAGTTCCATGGCAGAACAGCAATGCACATAGAAAAGAAATCCCTAAATCCATGTCCACTTTCTGCTGCTGCCTCTCTCACAAGCTTCTACAACATTATCTACCTCCTTGTGCTGCTCAACTTCAGCAGAAGCAAGATCTCACTCCAGTCACCCAACACAGGTGGCTCCCAGTGCCAGCCCCTGTGAACTCCACCTCTCACCGTACTGCTGGCTCTTCTCCTGGGTGAGAGCTCACTCTGTCTCTGGTTCCTGTACTGTCCTTTTGTCCTTTTCAATTGGATGTCCTCCTGACACTTCAGCTCCCAGGTGTTACCCCCAAGCACCTTCCCTTCTCACCTCATACTCCTCCCACGGCTTCAATGCTGGCCGCATTCTCACCACTCTCATATTTATTCACCGTTGCTCCCTCTTCTATGCTCCAGGTCTCTTATTAACACACTCAAAAGGAAGCTCATGATCTTTGCNAGTCCACAAAGGCTCCTACACCTCAGTAAGTGCCGTCAGCATTCACTTGCTGATGCCAGAAACCCAAGGCTCTTTCCTCTCCACCTACTTATGGGAATATCTCTGCTTCATCTCCATAATGTGCCTCGTGCCTGTCTACTTCTCTNTATTCTTCTACCCACTGTAGTCCAAGTCCCCGTCACCTCAAATGTGACTGACCTCATCTGGACTTGATCTCCCAGTTCTCATTCCTCCTCACACCTTTCTCCATCCAGCAGCTACAGTGATGGCCTTTTATTATAATTATCACTACATATTAATGACACACAGTAGCAGGCCTCACTGTGAAATTTTTCTATACAGGCATACATCATAGTTTTCTCACATCCACCTTCCCCACCAGCCTCTCCCACACTTCCCTACTCCTTTTATCTTTCCCTGGTAGCCCTTCTACTGATTACAGGCCATCCTTTTTCTTTGCTCTAGTTTCCACATATAAGAGAAAACATAATATATTTTTTTTAATCTAGTTTATTTCACTTAACATAATGACCTCACTTNCATCAGTTTCTGTGCAGGTAACATGGTTGGTTTTGTTCTTCTTTGACTGAACAACAATCCATTGTACACACATACCACATTTAACCAGGCATAATATGCTGACAAGCATTGAGGCTGATGCTGTAGCTTGGCTATTGTGAATACCTCTTAAGAATATATGTCCAGTCATGTCACTGCCTGCTTAAAACACTTTAGNGAAGGAGTATTAATGGATCCTAAAACTGTTAGGTGAGGGTTGTCAGGAAATAGTTATGTGTTTCCAAATTGTTGTTCAAAATTAAACTAACTCATTCCAAGGTTAAAATATACCTTTGGAGGGCACATACACACGGTTGCTACTTAACCACATGACAAAATCTGGTATCTATATAAACAGTTCCAAGACATCCTGACATTATATGCCTCCTGCTCTGATGCAAATGAGCTTTATAACACCATTGTGAGTTAGTCACAAAAACTTAACCTATGTCTAATTGNGCCACTGTACCTAACTTCTGTTTTATAAGAGACACAGAGAATAGTGGGAAAATTTTAAGACTTCCACCTGGAAACAAGGAGTTAAATCCAGAATATGGGACACTTTTAAAGGCAAATCACTCCTCAATATATTCAATTTGTGAAAAAGGAGTTGGGACAGAGGTATAAAGGAAATTGTACATTAAAAGATACCTCAGATAAAGTGTATTGATTAATGTAATTGGT
>LZPO01087862.1:13142-29285 GCA_001675575.1 Neotoma lepida | reverse complement strand
AAAAAAAAAGAAAATTGGATCACAATAGTTGTCTTTACGAAACAAAACCTGTTATGCTATCATATAAACATCAATCATCAGCTTTGTAAAGTACAACCATTGATTGAATTCTATGAGTATATATTAATAAAATAATTTTAGTTAAAAAAATAATATAAAATATACCCCTTTCATGAGGCAGGGGGAGGGAGGGGAAAGGGAAGAGGGAGGGGAAATATAATCACAGTTCACTTTACACCACATGATATTGTCAAAAATTTAAATCAATTTGTAAGGAACAACACAAAAACCTAGAGCAAGTGGTATACTGGTCCTTAATTCACATGTGGACAAATATATTTAAGCTTCCTTACCAAAGAGTTAAAAAAAGAAAACAAAAAGATGTTCTGTTATAGAATCCCCCAAATTTCAGTGTGCCAGTGTGCACTGTGCCTACCCATGTGGATGTGCAATTGATATACAATATTCCTTTCACACAAGTAAACTGACCTCATTGGATAAGTTTTATCTTATTATTATTTCATTTTGTTTATATTTTTATCTCTTTTTACCCTACAGGTCCTTTGTGTATATATAATGGCTTGAAGCTTAGTGTTTTTATGGAATTCCTGAGTGTGTGAATGAGTGGGTCTCTGTTTCTTGTGCCACGTCTTAGGCTCTTTTCCTTCTGTTTGTTTGTTTTGTCTAATTNTGATGTGTTAGTTTTGTTTTATCTAATTATATTTTATTATTATCCATTAGAAGCCTGTTTGTTTTTTAAGAAGAGACAGAAAAAGAGTAGGTCTGAAGGGGAGAGGAGGTGAGGTGAGACAGAGGAGTAGAGCGAAGGTATTCAGGATATATTATGTGAGAAAAAGTCTATTTTCAATAAAATAAAAACAAAGAAACAGAAGTGTGTATATACATATATATACATATATACCATATGATACACTGAATTTTATTAAATATGAAACTTAGTCTTCTTTCTTTTATTTCTGTCTTATGGACACCATACTNATTTTCTCGAACATCAGTTTTATAAATTCATTTCCACAATGACAGACAGATGCGGACTGTGTCTTCTGAAGGACAAAGTTTAAGTGAGTCTCCCTGCCATTTAGAGCTCTGTTGGTTCTCACCTGTTATTCCTGCTACACTTTTCATCAGAGTTCTAACAAAACCTTGCACTGCAGTCAAATTATTTCCTTTGTGTTTGTTCAAGAGGTTTCTTTGTCACTCTNGTCACCAGAGATTGCCACCTGCCAGGGATTTTCTTCCCATTGGTTTTTCTATTTTAACCCTGTATTTTCTCCAAGGAAAATCAAACATCATTCCTTCANTCAAATGTAAACTACTACTATTTTAAACTCCAGTGAAGTTGCCTCNTCATGTAGGCTGTATGCCATGTGTGAGAAAAAGGGGCTTCAAAAGACAAAATATGAGCATCCATGAAGATGACCCTGAAAATTTTAATCAGCTGAAACAACTGGTTTTCAAGAAATCCCATCTGAGAAAGTCGAGGAGAGGGTTCCTTACTGAAAAATGCCATCTCAGCAAAGGTCATTTCTCTCTTGGTTAGCCTCCCTCCTCCTTCTGTTTGTGAGACATGGAGGATAAAGTAGTAGAGTCTGTTATACCACCANTGTGCAAATGTGTCTTCTCACTTTGTTAGTAAATTACTGTAGAGGAACATAGTATNTAAGCAAGCAACAACTTATAAAACTTTACAATCCAGGGAACAAGGATGAGACAGCTAAATTTGGGGCTATGCTACAAAGTAATTGCTTCTCCGTCTCTGGATTTCCTTGTTTACAAGGCTCTATTGTAAGAAATATATTTATATTTACTCTCCTGCCCCGTGTGTGTGTGTGTGTGTGTGTGTGTGTGCCATATGTGTGTGGATACCTGTGAAGCCAGAAGAGGGTGTTAGCTCCTCTACAGATGTAGTCACTGGGAGTTGTGAGCCACCCTGTATGGGTGCTGGGATTCAAACTCAGATCCCCTGGAAGAGCATCATGCAGGCTTAAATGCTGAGTTATCCCTCTAGCCCTGTATTGCATCTTTTAAATTATACTTTCCTTCCTGTGTAATTTGTACCATTACCCACATCCTTCTGAAATAGATGAGTTTATGCAGGTATAGGTATGACTCATGAAACAAACCTTTCATATCTCTGAAGTTCTGTTGCCCTTCTGTAGTTCATTAAATTCTCCTTTTCATGGTTGAATGATATTCCAAAATATGTGCATACTACATTTTATTTACTTGTTCCATTTCTGCAGATGTTAGGCTACTTCTGCTTTTAGGCTATTATGAGTATTACTGGTATCAGTAAACATTCATGTTCAAGTCATTGTATCAGCACATAAGTTCATTTTTTTTTCTTGGCTAAATAATGGTAAGGGGATGCATGTGTGCTTTGCCAGGTGCTATTAAAAAAAAAAAACCACTTTGAATAGTTTTCCAGAGGCATTGTACATTCCTGACACTGGATTTCATAAAATCTTTTTAATTAACTCATGCCAGTTGAATTTATTGTCGACGACATATTTCTATGACTTTTAAGTAGGTTTCAGATGTAGAGTGAATGTAATTCGGAAGGTAATGCTTCTTTTGTTCCCTTCTTTCTAATTACACACTTTGCTTTCTATGTTACATCTTAGTGCAGTGTTAAATTTTTGAATTTATAGTAAAATGATATTGGGATAATGAGCCATTTATTTATTTATTTATTTATTTATTTTGGTTTTTCAAGACAGGGTTTCTCTGTGTAACTTTGGCGCCTTTCCTGGCACTCACTCGGTAGCCCAGGCTGGCCTCGAACTCACAGAGATCCGCCTGCCTCTGCCTCCCGAGTGCTGGGATTNAAGGCGTGCACCACCACCGCCCGGCTATGAGCCGTTTATCTTATTTCTGTTCTAATAGCAGTATTGTTAGCCAGTCAGCATTTAGTTTAAGCACTTTTGATCACAGCAAAAAAGAAATCAGTTCTTGAAAATTGTTGGCAGAGAAGTTTTTCTCATTAAATTACAGTTGCATGAGACTTTTTGATATCTGTTGCCATCTGTTGGTATCTGTTGCCATCATTTTTTACCTCTCAATTTAATTCAAATCACTCTTTTAATTCAATGAACTCTTTTTTTAGTACATATAATTACAAATTATTGTTTGTTAGTGTTTCATTTGTAATTTTGTCACAAGTAGTCATAATTTATATTAATTGATATTAAACTTCATTTTCCAGATTGTTGTGTCTTTATGAAAATCAACATGGAGTCTTTCTATTTGGCTTCATTATATGAAGTAATTTAAACTGTGTTGAGGCTGTGGCTTGAGGATGTGAAGGTCCCATCACATCAACTTGCGGAGGTTCTTGGAAGATAATTCCCAGAAACATTTTTTAATTTATTCCATGATATTTGATCTGCTGAGAGTTCCTGCTTCCAAAGTCTTTATTAGTTTTTACCCCATTCTCTCTCCCACCCTTTTTATTTATACAGTGACAAAACTTCATGATCTCTGTACCTGTGTTTGAGTCATTTTCCTTCTCTAGACTTCTGTTTTCTGTTTCTTGTATTAACTCAGATTATTGATTTTTAACTTGTAAGATTATTTTTGTAATATAATGGAAAACATCATAAAATATAAAAAATAGTAGTGCATAGCTCTGTGTGTTGATTGCTGTGTCTTTATTATATTTCTCTAGTCTGTATGTTTGTTTGTATATTTGTCTTGTTCCAGTGCCTTGCTGTCTCTTTCATTACCACTCTGTACCATAGCTTGAGATTAGAAAATACGATCTCNGTGTTCTTCCTGCTTGGAATTGCTTCTGCTAGTCATGTCCTCTCGATGCATCCATAAAAACTTTGGGATTTTTTTTTCTAGTTCTGTAAAGAATGTCATAGGAATTTAGTTGGGGATTGTATTGAATCTATTAATTACTTCGGCCATAGAGCTAACCTCACAGCATTAATTCTGCAAATCCAACAGCATGGAATGTCTTTCCACTGTGTAGTGTCTTCTTCAATTTCTTTGTCAATGTCTTAAACTGTTATTTACAGAGGTCTTTTACCTCCTTGGTTAGGTTCATTCCTAAATATTTTTGAGGCTATGTGAATGGGACGTTTTTCCTAATTNATTTCTGAGTAAAGTTATTACTAGTGTATATAAAAAATACTGATTTTTATTGTGAATGTTCTATGTTAGAAATATAGATGAACACATTTGCATCTTACTACAATGTCAGAATTTATTAAACAACAATAAATTGACATGGTTCCATGGTTTCAATGACAGCAATTTGTCATATAATATGCCTACCTTGATATAATGGCTGAGGCAAATTAAGGTATTTTTATTCTAATCTTAATTACTAATAGTGATTCTTACAGCATATAGTAAATCTATCTATATCTATCTATCTATCTATCTATCTATCTATCTGTCTGTCTGTCTGTCTGTCTGTCTGTCTATCTATCTATCTATCTATCTATCTATCTATCTGTCTGTCTGTCTGTCTGTCTGTCTGTCTATCTATCTATCTGTTGCAGGATGAATACAAGTTAAAGAGGATGCAGCAGAGTCCAGAAGGTTTCAGGAGTGGCATGAGAGAAAGTTTGTATTGCTAAGCTAATGAACTAGACCAATAACAGGAGGGAACTGTTGGAGTCAGTGTTGAGACCAAATCTACAGAGTTCAGCTGCAAGTTGAAAGCCTTAACAGGATCAGGGAACAGAAGTAGTGGGTTCAGGTCCAGTTCTAGTTCTGGTGAATAGGCAGGCAATTAAGTAGGCCATATGGATTGATCTGACCCTAAGCTCTAGAGACAGTTGATAAGTCTTCTGTTTGTTAGTCCTTTGCATCACCAGGTTTCAGATGATAGTATGGGACCATTCTGTTGTAGAATATTATTTTAAGGTGTGTTACTTTTGTTTATGTTGCATTTGTTTAACTCTGTGAAGCTGTGTTACTGTGACTGTGTAAAACACCTGATGGTCTAATAAAGAACTGAACGGCCAATAGCAAGGCAGGAGAAAGGATAGGTGGGGCTGGCAGGCAGAGAGAATATATAGAAGAAGTCTGGGAGAAGAAAAATAGGAGTAGCCAGAGAAGGAGGAGGACTTCAGGGGCCAGCCCCCGAGCCACCCAGTTACACAGCAAGCCAAGGAGTGAGAGTAAGATTTATGGGATAAGTTAAGTAAAGCTGACAAGAAACAAGTCATGATAAGATCTGGCATTTATAACTAAGAGCAAGCCTCCATGAGTGGTTTATTTGGGAGCTGGGTAGTGGGCCCCATAAAGAGCAAAAGAGCCAGAATACCAACAACAGAGTGTATTTGTCAGATTCAAAATTTTCTGGTGAAACTGTGGGGCCTTTTAATTATACAACTCTTTGTCTGCAAAGAGGGATAATTTAATGTTAGTAGCTACAACACATGGATGCTTAAGAAACAGATGGATTCTCTGCGTTCACCAAGTTGATGGTCCAGGTAGAAGTAAGGCAATCAACAAGTGGTAAAGAAGTGTAATGAGGGATGGAATGGATAGACCACTGATGCTGTGTGAACACACTGAGAGACCAGACTCTGGGTCAGGGAAGACCTCACTACTTTCTGAATTTTATTTTGATCATTATTTTCTCAAAATGGAAGGAAGAAGTAGTCCTTGGCTTCTTGCTAGTCATTACAGCACATTCTTAGGTAATGCAAAATTAACTTGCATTTCTAGCCCACAGATAATTGTGATCTAAGCCAATTGGTGAGGCAGGAAGCAACAAATGAATGAATTACTAATACTCTATATGTAGACACAAGCAAGTGCTTGAGCAGAATTAAAAGTAAATATAGCAGTAGTGAAATTGTAGTTATAAAGAGATTAACTAAAAACCTGGAATTAAAAATGACTTTGTAAAGCCATGTCCAAACACAGGGAGAGACTATTGGTCTAGTGGATAAAACTGGGTTAGTTGTGTGGACAAAATGAAAAAGAGAGGACAATGCAAGCACAACATCCCCTCTCTACACAGACTCACTGCAGCTGCTGAGCCATCAAGACACATAGCACGTTTTAGGAAGTAGACATCCCAATACCTAATGGAGAGAGCAGGACTCATCGGTGGAGTGACCAATCTGCTATGAAGCAAAACACCTCAAATGTGGATCAGAATAAAAGGAACAGATTTTAGCCATATAATCAAGTTGTAGAACCAAATACCTTCCATTAATCAGAGCTGCAGTTGAGTGTAAACCCTCACTACCCTTTCTGTCACCTTCTGAATGGAGATGTGGAAAGAGACATNGCATCTGAGGGGAGGGAGCTNGGAAGGGCAGTGTCCCTTTATTGTTGATAAAGCTGATGGGGAGAAGTCAATATAAATGGAGTCCTTCACTGTAGACTTTGGGGCTTGTTGGGGATGGATAGACAAGCAAGTTTGTGTATAGTGTCTCCTTTCAAGGATAACCAAGCCAAACCACATTGCTTAGGGCTGGGTAGAGTCAGAAAGCCACAGGCAGAGCTTCATTTTTCTGACAAGATTAAATGCAGAAATCTTGCCCCTGTAGAAATGTGAAAGGATGAATAAAACACCCCTATTATCTCAGCAGTTGGATGCATCCTTCCTACTCCCATGAGAAGCTCAGATATGGAAGTGGGCTGATTCTCGCATGCTTCCCTTAGAATACAGAGGAACAGAGAGGGAGTCTTACTGCATAGATTGCTTCCAAAACTGTGGAAAAACATATACACAGGTTGGATAGAAGTATATAATATGTAAGTGTGAGAATTGAAAGCCATTGACACTTTGAGGTACCTCTCAGTTGAATGAGATTAGGAGTGCCTTTAACATCTGTTTTCTAGCTGTTCCCCAATCATCTTGTGTATTTTAATAATTGAGAAAAGGTCAGTGCCATTTATTTGTAAATTGACTCCATGTCCTAGTTCCTAGTGATATCTTTATTCCTCTCTTTGTGAAGTACTTTCTAAAAGCACTTTTCTTGGGTGATAATATGACATCCAAAGTGGCAGGTGCTTATAGTTGGCTACAGATCAATGGATAGGCAGCTATTTGATGCACATTATATGCCAAGCATGATTTTATGTTGTAAATACCCTGCTAAACAAAAATAAGTTCCTATCTGTTATAAGCTTTTATTCTTTTAGGGATTCAATGAACATACGTACAAGCAAAAGAAAAAATGAATTCCAGGTCATAATAAATATGTTGAAGAAAATAAAGTAGGATCCAGTGACTATTTGGAGGCATGCTGTCTTAGTTATCTTTCCATTGTCATGCTCAAACACCATGACCAAGGCAACTTATAGAAGGAAGAGTCTTGTCTTGGTCAGTGCTGTGAAGAGACCTTATGATCTTGGCAACTCTTTGTTTTGTTTTGTTTTTTTTTGTTTTTTTGTTTTTTTGTTTGTTTTTTTGAGACAGGGTTTCTCTGTGTAGCTTTGGCGCCTTTCCTGGAACTCACTCACTCACTCGGTAGCCCAGGCTGGCCTCAAACTTACAGAGATCCGCCTGCCTCTGCCTCCCGAGTGCTGGGATTAAAGGCATGAGCCACCACCACCCAGCCTGACTGGTAGTTTCTTTTTTTTTGGGTTTGATCTTGGCAACTCTTATAAAAGAAATTGGGGCTTGCTTACAGTTTCAGAGATTTAGTCCATTATCATCATGGTGGCATACAGGCAGACATGTTGCTGGAGAACTACCTGAGAGAGCCACATCTTCATGCAGTGAGCATGAAGAGAGACTTTGGGCTTGGAATGGGCGTTTTGAAACCTCAAAGCCCACCGCTAGTGACACACTTCCTCCACCAAGGCCATATTTTCTAATCCTTTGAAATAGTGCCACTCTCTGGTGATGAAGTATTGAAATCTATGAACTTATGGAGGTCATTCTCATTAAAATCATCATAAGTTTATTTGGGCTTATGGTTCCAGAGAGTCAGAGTCTATCATGGCAAGGAATCATGGCAGGCAGCAGGCAGCAGTCTTGGGTGGCAGGAACAGCTGAATGTTCAAATCTCAAATTGTGAGAAGGAAGCATAGAGAACCAAAGAAAAATGGAAGGAGCCTTTGACGCTTGAGTTCCCACCTCCTGTGACATACTTCCTTCAAAAGACTACACCCCCAAACCTCCCAAACAGCATCACCAACTCGAGTATTCAAGAACCTAACACTATAGTGAACATCTCATTCAATTACCACAGTTACTATTCCATGCAGAAGAAAGCCATGAAAGCCTGACATTTGGTATTGTCATAGCAAACAAAAACAGGAGCCTGACAGCAGAGCTCCTAAGAAAAGAAGGATCAGTGTTGCAATCTGGAGAGGGTAGGTCCCATGCGAAGGGTCTGAGCACCACAAATAGGTGTGTATTATTGCTTGCATTTTATTGATTTATTATTCTTCTATGAGAAACTGGACAATACTATTGTGACATCTCTATTAATTTTTAAGTGCTTAAACCAATCAACAGTAATAGGAACATTAAGAAAACATACATAAAAATGTGTCTGTATTGAGTGAGAGGGTTGACATTCACAAACCATGGAGTTAAAGAGTTTTTAGACATCATGAAAGCCTGCCCAAGCAGTGAAAATGAACAAATTGAAACCTATAGAGATTAGGTTCACATAACTGCTTCACATAACTTCACATAACTTCACATATGCTGCTTCACATAACTAAGACATTTGCTTATGTAGGTCTGAGATGAGATACTAAAGCTCTTTCTATTGCAGAGAAGCGTCTGAGGCATGTCTCATTTCCCCTGATTCAGGACATGTGTCATATACCAAACATACCAGGCACTATAGTGATTGATCTCATTTGCTTTCCAAACACAGCTGAAGGGGTAATCGAAATGAACACATCTTAATTATATTCAATAATCACAGCAATTACTGCCATAAAAGGATTGGATNGTTGATGACAGGACAACATTCAAAAGAAACATGAAACAAAATGTGTAGTCATAGAGCAGTGCTGCCTGTAAATAACAACTGAATCCATTTTAAATGATGTCAAAACCAAAGAAGTTCGCCTATTTGATGTTCAACACTTAAACAAGTACTTTGTACGGAGATGAAGATGACAGGCTGATGCCATTGGACTCAAGGTGGCTTTTGGAGAGCCCCAAAGTCATTCTCTCTCTTTACTTCTCCTCTGCATTGTCTGCAAAAACAATCTTATTTTAATCTCCTTGATGAAAGCTGGCAGTGTTTGATGGCAGAAAACAGGTGGCATGATTCATTCATGAGATGCAGTAGAAAATCAGGAGAGAGCTCAGGGAAGCAAAACAGTACTCCACACCTTTCTTGTATGTTATTTCCCATTTATGTTTTTAAATCTTTCATTAATCACATACCAGCTTCCTAGAAAACTTCAGGGCTGCATATTTCTTTGTTTGGGTTTTGGTGGTGGTAGTGAAGGGTTTTGTTGTTGTTTTGTAACTGTATCTGGATCTAATGAGGGAATGTGTCCGCTTAGCTTCAGCTGTCAACTTGTCACAACCTAGAGTCATCTGAGGGATTTTCATTTGAGGGATTTCCCAGATCAGGTTGGCCTGTGGCCATGTCTGTGAAGGATTGTCTTATGTGATTGATGATGATGTGGGAAGGATCAACCCACTGTGGGCAGTACCATTCCTATGCAGGTGGGCCTTGACTGCACAAGTGAACAAGACAGAGAGTGAGCCTGCAAGGAGAATGCCTCTATAGTTCCTGCCTCCAGGTTCCTGCTTGCATTCTGATGTGGACTTTCCTCAGTTGTGCACTGTGACCTGGAAGTATAAGTCAAATAAACCCTTCCGTCTACAAGGTGTTTTTGGTCATAGCATTTTCTATAGCAATCCAAATTTAGGGAAGAGTGTGAGAACAGAAATATAGATGACAGGAATAAACATGAGGGAGCCAACATTTCTCTTAAAGAGTTTGACATTTAAACCCCTTGAAGGGAGGTAACCAATTCTAGTAAGTTTGAAATGGGGAGACCCATAAAACTGGAGTGACATTTCTTTGTGCCATTAGTGGTCCCAAATTGGATCCTTGAGGTAAAAGAAAGTTGAGACTATGAGGCATGTAACTCAGGAGACCTACCTTCTAGTGTTTGCTCTGTGGATGTCTGTTGTCAGTTTAGTTCCAGAAAATTCTGTATCTGCTCCCTCTTCTATCTGATAAAGCCAATGACAGTATAAAATTTGGATTTCAGATCAAAGCTTTTAAAGTTAAAAACCACTAGTTGAAACCCTGGTTATTAAGAAATAGAAATTTATATGAAAATTCTTAGATGGGTTGGTTTTTGGAAGTCTATTATTTCAGGGACCTAAATTTATTTTCTTCAGACTTGCTCCTGGATACAACTATAGCCAATGTGACAATTTATGTGAAAGCACCCCATGATAACACTGCCTTGAGTAAATGTAACTCTGATGTGTGTACTGCCTTAGTAAATAAAAGACAGGCTTTACACAGCCTCCCAGTTGAGACTTATCTTAATGGAAAAATCATGGTAACACGGTCTGTCCATCAATATTCTATCAATATCTCTCTCTCTCTCTCTCTCTCTCTCTCTCTCTCTCTCTCTCTCTCCATCCACCCACTTGTCCATCAATCCATATATTGTCTAATCTATCTATCTATCTATCTATCTATCTATCTATCTATCTATCTATCTCTCTCTCTCTATCTATCTATCTATCTATCTATCTATCTATCTATCTATCTGTCTCTATCTATGACTTTATCTTTTTTAACTATTTTTTTTCAGGGCTTCATGTAGCCCAGGCTTGCCTTGAACTCACTACATACTTAAGACTGGGCCTGAACTTCTGAGCCTCCTGCTTCTGCCTCTTGAGTACTAGGATTACAGGCATGTACAATTATGTCCAACTTTATGTGGTTCTGGGGATTGAACCCAAGGCTTCATGCATGTTAGGCAATCATTCTACTGAGTTATATCCCCAACTCCAGTTATTTTATCTTTCTATCACCCATTATCTTTTATCTAGCAAAGACTAGTCTCCAGAATACTAATTTATATTAATGAAGCTTCTCAAGAGGATGATGTAAAAACAGTTTGGTGCTCACTTTTGGGTAGCCTATCTACTAGCTATCTACAACTTTTACCCAAGTTACCATTCCCGTAAGCATGGCAATTATCATATTAGATTGCTATTACTTAACTATTAGTTACTTCCCAAATTCCATATGCTTAATTGGTATCTAAGGATAATTACAGGAGGGATTGGTGGAGGTAATAAATCACAAGGCATCCATCCTTATTTGTAGGATCAATTTATTTTACCCCCCCATGCCCCTATACTGAGAGGATACAGCATCAGGACACCATCCTGGAAACAGAAAGCAAGACTTTGTTTGAGACTGATCTGCTGATACATTGGTCCTGGATTTCTTAATACATAACATTGCAAGAAATAAGTTTCTATTATTTACAAATTACCCAACATTTTATATTTTGCTATAGCAGAAGAGATGGACTAAAAGTACCAATGAAATCAGAAATCCCCATCACAGTCTTTCCAGCAAGTGTTTTTCTTGATTAAACGGGATAGAGGCAACAGCTAAATTGCTTCGTTATCTCTTCTTGGACTAGGTGTATCCTGTGAGTCTTGAAATTGGAGCAGTTCTCTTGACACTGTGAAGCAGTTCTTCTGTGGTGGATAGTACTAACTGTTAACTTGGAAGGATCTGGAGTCACTTTGGAGCTAAACCTCTGAGAATGCCTGTGAAGAATTATTTAGACTTGATTACTTGAGGTGGGAAGACCCATCCTAACTGAGGCATTGCCATTCCATGGTGAATCACGGTCTGGAAAAACAGGAGGAAGTGGCAGAACACCACATGCATGTCTCTCTATTTCCTGAATGGGGAAACAATGCGAGCAGGTGCCACAAGCTTCTGCTGCCATGGCTTCTCACCATGGTGGACTGTACTTTCAAACCATGATATACATTAAGACCTTTCTCTCCTAAGTTGCTTTTGTCAGGGTATTTTATCACAGCAACGAGAAAAGTAAATTAGATACAACCTGAATCAAAACTAAGAAGATATAGAAAGAACCCAGATTGTCCAAGGTATTGCTTTGTTCACTTCCTGTGTGAAAAATACTTTTAAAAGAAACCCCCCAAATGTTCCATTTCTTGTATCCTGGTTAAGAAAACCTCCAAACATCTGGCTTAGTGAGGAAAATATAATCCGATTTGCTGAATCCCTTATAAATCCAATTTCTTTTACGTGTAATGTAAAGAGTGCATGCAGATATAACCAGAAAACATATTAAAGTTTGTCATTAGGAAGCATGTGTGGTTTGAGATCCAAGCGAGGCATAGACATTGAAAGTTTGTCCATCAATTACTTTTCATTTGCAACATTCATTTCCCTTCTTCTGAGAACACAAACTGAATTTGACTCTAAGAATTCTTTGCACACAGCATGGCAAATTTCATAGCAGTTTCCAGTCAATGTACCCTTTCTTTTCTTGAGCAAGGGACTCAGGCCAGTATGGCTCTGCTTCTCATGTCTTAGTGAATTGCAGAGAACTCTCTTAATAGAGTAGGCTAATTCTGAAGATCAAATGAGGGTACACAAGGGTGAGTGCTGAATAGGTTACCACAAAGGAGGAAACCATTGAGGCATGAGATTCTCTGGAGAATCTCTTTATCTGAGTGATGCTCTATTGAGAACACTGAGTTTCCCCTGTTTTCCTAAAGCACTTTTTGTTTATACTTCCTTGCAGCAATTATCATACCCCCCAAAAAGTGCATGTTAGCTTCTTTTCTGCCTGTGAGAATCATACAGGAGGTAGAGAACTGGATCTTTAAACCTTCTACCAGTAGCCAGTTTGGTAAGGGTGCATTATATGTGCTCATTGAATGATTTATGAATTTGTGAGAGGGAGACCTCTTGGGATGGATATTATCAAGATATACTTTATACATGCATAAAACTGTCAAAGAATAAATAAAAAAATCTTACAAATGATTTCTGAATGAATGAGCCTGTATTGATCAATATATCATCTAATTAATTAGCAGACAGTTCCACAATGAAAAATGATTCAATACATCCTGTGCACAATGGAGGCATTACTATGGGCACAAAAATAGATAAGAGATAATAATCTTGACTCTAGAAGTTGGAGCATGGAACATACAGGATCCAGCAGATATAGGTGAATGGCAAGCATAGTCATTTGTACATACAGCAGGTGCTATTTTGTAGTAGTATGTTGGAGTTGGTCTGCATAAGTAATATGCACAAGGCTTAGAAGCACTAGGCTCCAAGAGACTGACTTACATTAACTAAGCCTTCACAAGAAAATGATGTAAAAACAGTTTGGTGATCTCAGAGGAGAAGGAATGATCTGGATGAAACTACCTCAGTTACTTTGGACTGTCATTAAAAGTGTAATAAACTAGTTGTTTTGTAACTCGAGAAATGTATTTCTCATGCTCAGCATGCTAGGACCTCTAAGGATAGGGTGTTGATATACTTGGTGCTTTCTGAGGATGTACTTTCTGTCTCATGAGTGTCTGTCTTTTCAGTGCTATCAAGTGGCAGCAGGATATCAAGTGTGGGATATCTTCAGGGCTTCTTATAGAAGTGCTGATACTATTGGTGAATTCTGTCCTTACTCCATAACCATCTCCCAATTCACTTCCTAATGCCATACTTGGGGGTTGGGTTTGAGCATAAGAATTGCAACTGGGGAGGGTATTTCATTTACAGAGTAAGCCTTTAAAGAGTGAAGAAATAAATTGAAATAGTTACTGAAGATGAGTTGTGTTGTTTGAGGATGTAAGGAAATAATGATGGAGGTTTCAGGTAATGGTGGAGACATTTGTTCGTAGCAGCATCCGTGTGCTCAGCTAAGTGACTCCAACTCAACTGCATTGTGAAAATGGGGGTAATATCTAGCATTGATCTAATACTACTATTTTACTAAAATAACACTAAAGTAATGACATTTAGTGTGCTAATGAGACAGTGGTTAAAATGATCAACCATAAGTTTCATGCTAGGTACAGAAGATCAACCAGTAGGTGGTACACTAAGAGAACTTCTCCTACTATGAAGGAGACAATTGCAGGAGAGGCTCTATTGATATCGGGTAAATGAGTTATAAATGTATGAGTATAGTTCATATAATTCATCTTACATCCTTCTTCAAGCAACTCTAATAGTGATTTTATCATTTGCATTTTTTCAGGTAAAACAACTGTTAAATTAGGGCTCCATGGTAGAGTACTGACTTGATGTATACAAGGTTCTAGTTTTCATCGACAGAATAGCCAGTTTAACAAATAAACAGCACAAGAAACAGAGATAGAAGAAATATGGTCACTTATGTTAAATCATACTCTCCATAAAAGGTGGCATTGACACTCATCTATCCCCAGAGTATAAGGTTGGTTTTTTTTCCTTTTTTAAGATTTAATTTAAAAAAATATGTGTGTGTTGGTGTGTGGGTTTGTGCATGTGTGAGTAAAGGTGCTCGTGGAATTTAGAAGAGGACATTAGGTCCATGGAACTAGAGTTACAGACAGTTGTGAGCTGTCTGATGTGAGCACTGGAAACCCAACTCAGGTCCTCTGCAAGAACAGTATGTGTTCCTAACCACGGAACCATCTNGCTAGTCCCCAGAGTCTCAGTTTTAAATTATGAAAATACAGCTAGGGTATTTATATAAGAGATAAATATTTGACTCAGGAGACCTAGTAAAGAAGATTGGTGTATGCTTCTGATGTGCTGAAGAACCAACAAGGACAAAAACAAACAGACATACAGAGGAAGGACAAACTCACTTCTGAAGAACTGGTCTGTCCATTTTCTGACTTCCAAAGCAAAAGTCCTTTGTTCCTGGACTTTCATACTGAGGGTTACAACACAGGCTCATCTGCATCTCAGGTTTCAGATAAAGAGTGACTCAGACCACCAGGCTTCCTAGTTCCCATATGGAGACTTCAGTTGTTAGAACTTTTTGGCCTCTAAAACCATTACAAGGATATCTGCATATATCCCAGGAGTACTGTCTCTGTGAAAAGACCTAATTTCTACAACAAGCGTGGACAAATCCTTGATTTTATAAATAAGGATACTTTCAGTTCTGAGGTTTTAATGTTTTGGCACACCCAAGTTTCATTTCTCATCTACAAAACCATTTAATGTGATGCAGAAGAATCCTGTAATGTTGTGATGTGCTCTTGGTACAAATGGCAGTTTTGATAGGTACATGGTGACATGGTTGCCTAGATGACAGTGTTCTTCATCCATTGAATTCCACTCTTAATTTTATGACAATCTATTCCCATTTGGATGAAGACTTGAAATATTTAAAAAAAAAACATAGCAGCCACCTGATTGTTCTGGTTGGTTCTTTGTGATTTTTATTGATTATTATTATTGTTAATGTATGTGGAGGGGGTGTACGCATCTATACTTCAGTGTGCATACAGAGGTCAGAGGACAACTTTCAGGAATTTGTTCTCTTCTACTCTAGGTTTGTAAGGATTGAAATCAGGTTGGAAGGCTTGCACAGCAAACGCTCTTACCTTCTGAGCCATCTTGGGGACTCTGGTTCATTCTTTTGAATGAGGACCAGCAAGTCCTTAAGGACCGTCTTATTTTCAGCTCAGAGCCCATCACACAATCACCATTCCTTCTCTCCCAACTTACCTTTAGTAAGATAATTTATCTGGGCTGAACATCCTGGG
The DNA here is from genome assembly GCA_001675575.1 of Neotoma lepida. NCBI lineage: Eukaryota > Metazoa > Chordata > Mammalia > Rodentia > Cricetidae > Neotoma > Neotoma lepida. Next base: position 13,564 of record LZPO01087862.1, on the reverse strand, counting down.
CATCATGTTTCTTGTAATTCAGTTTGTTCTGTGCTTCCTCTTGAATGTCTGACTGGAGTTTAAAGTTCTATGAGTGGAATATTATATGAGACTTGGGATACTGTTTTGGGGTGATCTGCAGGGGTGTAATAAATACAAGCCCAGGGAGAACTTTCTCTTTGGAATTAGTAATGGGAAGATATTTGACTTGATGTAAACATGTACTGAAAATTCTATAATAACCTCACTTACAACTTACACATGTCACATGCAGAACTTTATACACTTAGAAGGGAACAAGTAAAATAGTGACAGAAAGTCATCCCAGAAACATTGCACTTACTCATCGTGTAAAATAAGGCTCTTCACTCTGTCGCTTGTTACTGTGCTGTCAGCAAGAGGCAATGACCTAATTCTGTCTTCTGTCTCTCGTCATTGGTAGC
>LZPO01087860.1:12841-50304 GCA_001675575.1 Neotoma lepida | reverse complement strand
TACCATTACCCATTGGGCTTCTTATACAACCAACCCACCAAGCAATGGATTTGCTCCTGAATCTGAACTCCAGAGAATGAATATATATATGTGTGTGTGTGTATATAACGTACATACACGCACACCTGTGTGTGTATATATATATATATTCTAGTGCACATAGTCAAACACATGCATAAATTGCCCTGTGTCAAAATATTGCATAAGCTTATACAATGTTCAAATGCAATTTTTCTATAGCTTACTAGAGGAACACATGAGAGAGAAAGATAGATAGCTGATATATATTTATATACATTGAACCCACAGATCTGCCTGTCCTCAGGATCAATGCCCTGGTAAGCTTTGTAGTCATGCCCATGACTAGATTAATCCCTAAGATTCAGCCATGTGAGTGTTTAGACTCTGCCTTTTCTGTTCATCCTCCTGGTGTGGCAGGGTCTTTGCTCCCATTGAAAGAAGAGAGATGGGTGGGCTGGAGGGCCAGCCAGAAGGTTTGGTTCCCCAGCCAAATAGTCTGTTTGCTTTTCCCTGATGGAGGGCTTTTGCCTTCTGANGGGGGAACAAAGCTCTAGTTCAGTACCATCCCAAGGCTAGTAATACTCTACGTATGAATACTGTATAGGCTACTAGGAAAATGGGTTATCTTCTGTGTTTTAAATATTGAGATTCATGCAGTGAACACCCATGCAGCTCTATTGCATGACTGGTATACTCCACTGCAGTGTAGTGGAGCCGGGCCACACCATCAGGAAAGCAGACGTCTGCAAACTCCAGAGTAAAAGAAGAAATCAAACATGTTCTGTGACCCTGAAGCTTGCAAAATGGTATCTGAAGTTGAGAAGTCCCTGAATTAGGTAGCTTCTCCCCAGAAGCTGAAGGGAACAAATGTAAAACTCGAAAACTCATATTTGGTCACATTAACTGTGCCTCCCCCACCCCCCTGGGCTTCCTTCACATTGACACTGCAGAGAAAAAGCAGAATGCAGCATTTCCGTTATGAAACCTAAGCCTCCGGAGCATCTAGCTGGCAACTGCAATTCACAAACCCCAGCCTGTGACATAGAAAGTAATTCCAACACATAGGACTGTGTGTTCTTTTCAGTGTAAAAGTGGGAATGACCTTTGGAGTAGTCACCAGAACTTTCAAACTAAGCCATGATGGTGTTCCTCTGTGAAGGGGTAGGTGGGCTGAAATGGGGTGGTAGGGTGCGGCAGGGAGAATGCACCTGCCAGGTGTGTTTGCATTTAGTTAGGGAGTTAGGATGGTGTTGATATGATGGATTGTGTGTGGACTATGAGGTGGCCGCATTGTGCCAATCTGAGATGCTGGCTCCATAGGTAACTCCCATCTTTGGAAACCTGTAAGTCAGTGATGAAGATTTCTTGAAATCCATGATAAATATTCTGTGTTCTAAATCAAAAATCAAAAGGTCAAAAGTCACTTGCACAACTATTGCTTTCCATGCAGAACCAGATGCACACTGTAGAACACTGACTACAATGCAGGCTATTATGCAACATCTGCATTAGTCCTGTTGAGCTGTGAGTACATTAATAGGTTTCATCAGACATCAGTTAACATTTTGGTAATATTCACATAGTTTGTGTTAGCCAATGTACAGTTGGCTGTTTTTAAGTTCTCCTCTCTAAAGTCCTCATTACTGTTGTTTACTCCCTCCTGTATCTCCATGTAATCAGACTTACTTATGGTAGAGGCACTTCTACTTTTCTTTAGGTCAGGGGAGGACGGGATCTTTGGACAGCTTGTCACTTGCAAGTACTGGGCCTGCTCCTCTCCCTCTGTCTCCCGATGGTAGAAGTAGTTGAAATTAGACACTATGACAGGGACTGGTAAGGCAATGGTTAACACACCTGCAATTGCACACAGGGAACCCACTATCTTTCCCCCAATGGTAGTTGGAACCATGTCTCCATAGCCTACAGTTGTCATGGAGACGACTGCCCACCAGAAAGCATCCGGAATGCTGGGGAATTGGGAATCTCGCTCATCAGCTTCTGCAAAATAGACAGCACTAGAGAAGAGGATGACCCCAATGAAGAGGAAGAATATCAAGAGGCCCAATTCCCTCATGCTGGCTTTGAGGGTCTGACCTAGAATCTGCAGACCTTTGGAATGTCTGGACAACTTGAAAATCCTAAAGACTCTTACCAACCGGATGACACGGAGAATGGCCAATGACATGGCCTGCTGGCCTTGCTGGGCGTCCTCTGGCTTCTCAGCTAACTCTGTCCCCAGGGTGATAAAGTAAGGGATGATAGCCACAATGTCAATGATGTTCATAATGTTGGTGAAGAAGCCAGCTTTGCTGGGACAAGCAAAGAACCTCACCAGAAACTCGAAGGAGAACCAGATGATGCAGAGAGTCTCTACGATGAAGAAAGGGTCGGTGAAGGAGGTGGACTGCTGGTACCCAATGGTGCTGTTGGTGTAGGTGTGGAAGGTCATCCCACCACCGTGCATGTCCTCATTTTCATCCCGGAAGATGGGCAAGGTTTCCAGACAGAAGCTAACGATTGAGATCAGAATGACCATGACGGATACAATGGCTATAATCCTGGCAGGCCCTGAGCTCTCAGGGTATTCAAAGAGAAGCCACACCTGTCTCTGAAACTCATTTTCCGGCAGAGGACGCTCTTCTTCCTTGATGTAGCCTTCATCCTCCCGAAACATCTCCATTGCTTCTTCCCCTAGCTCATAAAACCGGATTTCTTCAGAGAATATGTCTAAGGGCACATTCACAGGTCGCCTCAATCTGCCTCCTGACTGGTAGTAGTACAAAATGGCATCAAAGCTAGGCCGGTTGCGATCAAAAAAGTACTCATTTCGGAGGGGATCAAAGTACCTCATCCGCTTCTTGGGGTCCCCTAAAAGGGTCTCTGGAAACTGGGCTAAGGTCTTTAGCTGAGTCTCAAACCGCAGGCCTGAGATGTTGATCACCACCCTCTCACAGCACTCGTGGTCTGCCTCTGGGTCATAGGTGTCCTGTGGGTGCCCAGGGAGGGCAGCAGCCTCATCCACTGGGTCTCCGGTAGCCACTGTCATAATTGGGCTGAGGAGAGTACTTTACTCTATGCCTTCCAGCTGCTTGCAGCAGGGGGCTCAGGGTGCTGGTGACTGGGCCCCAAGAAACACAGAAGCATGAGTCTGTGCTCCTGCAGGAGAGCCCCAGAGCCCTCTGAGAGCTGGAGACACAGCCTCGCTTGGCTGAAAGACAGAGGCAGGTAAGGACATGAGACCACCAGTCACTGGCAACCTGACATGAGCTCTACTTGATGTCCCCCATCTCTCAGCCAAGAGTGCAGAAACACGACCACACCATTACCCCTGCCACTGAAGCTACTCTCACCTTGTAACTTGTCTAGGGATCAGTAGGGTTCAGGGAACAATCTTTCATAAAATATAGAATGGCCTGCACTGGGGGCCGGTGGCCGAGACAGGCTCCTGTGTACCACACAGCATCCTGGGACATAGCTCCACAGGAGGAGGTGAGGAGGGAGCCCTCTGCCAGGCACTGGGCTAATGTTTTGCCAATACCTGCACCACAAGAGGTACTCATGGTAGGGTGTTTGGGGCCTGGGTCTTCGTCCCTGAGACCACCCCCAATGACTCTACATGACTGTTACTGATTGATTGATTTACCTGGCCAGGCAGGAGCCTGAGGTTCTTTTCCTTGAAGAGCAGATCAGATGCCACAGGAATCCTAGATACACAAATAGGCAGCTCAACTCCCNGTCACATCTTCTCACTTGAGCTGGAAATAATGGTGAGTCATTGTGAGCAGGAGGGCAGGCTCCAGGTCCTGGAGGTGTGCTCTAGGACTGGATAGGGCCGGAGGAACAGTTTGATGCTTGGCCAGGGGCATTCAGGACTTGAGAAGAGTGGAGCCTGGGTCTGAAGCCTTTGGAAGGAAGGAGGTAAGATGCACAGCTCAGCAAAAACCAGAGTCCTCCTGGCTGTCCTCAGGAGGTGTGACGTTGCCTGGAAAACACAGCAGCAAGGTGGAACCCAGGGCTTTCAAGCAGCTGGAACCAAGACTTAGAAGGACTTTGGCAGATCCCCTCTCTGCAAGCGGCAAGCCTCCATNCCTACTTTTCAGGGTGGTAGTGATCGAGAACTACCCGGCACCCTCCTACCCTCTCCTGAGTAAGCCTCTCTTCCCCTCAGCTTGAAGCACTTTCTCCTCCTAGTCCTCTGTTGCCACCAGGAGCGACACAGCTTTCTCTATCCCGGTGTCAGAACACCTATCTCCCAAGGGGAGGGTTTTCCTCTCTGACCTTAGCCATGTCCCGGTGAAAAAGCAATCCTTCCTCCCCCAACACACACTCCTACCCAGCTAGAGAGACCCCGCACACAGCCAGATCGCCTCTGTAGAATGCTGGGATAGCCGGGGTCGCCGAACTTACTCTCCCTCCGGGATCCCTGGGCCTCAGGCCTTGTTCTGGGTTGGGTGGCATTTGAGCTGGGCAGGCACTCGACCACTGATTTCTTCCCAAGAGAAAATCCCTCACATCTCGGCAGGGAAGCACAGAACAAACGCTCAAGCAGCTTGGCTGTGAAGAGGATTGGCTTCACGGAGAGGGGGAGCCTAGAGGAAGCTGGCTTCCGGGCNGGCCCCCCGCCGACCCAATCCCGCTGGCCCCAGGGCCGGGAGGGGTCTGGGCCCTCTCCCATCGCCCCGGGCTCCGGCCCGGGATTCCGCCGGGCGCGCTCCCGCCGGAATCCGCGCGGCTGACCAGAGCCTGCAGCCGTCGGCCGGCTTGAGCGTGCCACCTTAACCCCTTCCTGCGCAGTGCAGTGGGCTCCCGTTGTGGGCCCGAGGACAGCCTAGCTGGTGCCTGCAAGGTCCAGCTGAGGGACCACCGAGGCTCGTCTCCACCTAAAAACATAGGAGTCTGAACTCTGAGGGTGCAGAGCAGGCTTCGCCAGGCAGCTGCCCCAGATCTAGCTTCCTCTTAGGCAAGGGGGCTCTGCGGCAGCCCACCACCCCGGCCAAGTGAAAAAAACAGCGCCCGCAGAGAAGCCTATTTTACTCTATTGCCGAGAGGCATATGCAACTAGGAGGACCCAAGTGACTCGAGTCCTACCCACCCACTATTTACCAGACATGGCTATGCAGTCAGCTGCACTTCCCATCACCCGCCACCTCCAATCTGCGCCCTCCGCCCTATGTCACGCACAGACCACAGGGTCCCNGAGCCCATTCCATGCACTCTTCTGAAGGGGCAAATTTCCTCCCCCCTAAGCCCCCTCCCGCGGGTCCATAACCCTCCAGGTCTAACAGCAGGGGTCGGCACCAGCTCGCCCGCCCAGACTACCGGTGTGCCCTGCAGCCCCTCTGGGCGCTGCAGCCGGGCAGGGATGGCAGCACGCGCAGCCGAACGTCGGACACTGATTTACCGTTGCGGATGGGTACCCGAGCCTCCATGTTCCTGGGTGACATCCAGGGCCGGCAGAACCCGGGCAGCGGGCGGTGGCGGTGGTGGCGGCGGGGTGCGGGCGGCCAGCCGGGAGCAGACTCTGCAGTCCCGCGGGCGGCGCGTACGGAGCGCCCGGCCGCCGCCCGCAGCCGCACCGCGCCGCACCGCGCCACGCAGCGCCGCACCTGGCCCCGCAGCGAACTCGAATTAAAGGGGCCGGCGGGGGCCAGAGCTGGCGAGGTGTGTCGCTCGCCGCCGCCACCGAGCTGGCCACCGGGTTAGATTCCCGTGTCCCCGACCCCCACCACAAAGAAAACACCCCATTCTTTGGCAGAACGTAGGTTACTCACCAGAACTCCGTGCAGAGCTCAGCTGGGTGCTGCCTGGGCCGGGAGAGGTGGAGAGGGCAGAAGTTGAGGAGCTCCTGAGAGGTTCTTGCCAACATAATGAAGTAGGCAAGATGAACCGATCAATACTAACTATCCCAGGCCTGAGGCGGGATCCAGCCCCACGGGAGATGTGTTGCTATTATGAAGATGCTGCCAGGCAGGATCCGCAGACCCCAGGCCCCCCTCAGGCCTTCTCCTGCGTCCCCTCCTGTGGCCCTGAGCCCCACTTTGATCTTACCCAGCACAGCTTTGGCTTCTCCAGGCAATGCAGCAGGTGCGGGCCTGGCTGCAGTGTGGCAGAAACTCAGCGCTATCTTTGCCCCCCACCGGGTGGGGGTTGGGAGAACCGCAGGAACAACTGAACTGTAGGGCCAGCCTCTTGCCTTTCTGACTTCCTTTCCCTAGGGCTCTGGATAGAGAAGGCTAGGGGACACACAGTTGCCCTTGGGAAGGGCCAGCTCCTCACAGATGCCCTCTCACAGATCTGACAACACTTGCTGGTCTACGTTGTAATCTGAATTTGAGGGTGCAGCTCACCGTACCCTGGGGTGGGTAGGAGTAGGATACCCTCTGTCTCTGAAGAATTTATGTAGGAAGTCCTTGGTTTAGTTGGGGGTGGGAGTGTTTTAGGGGTTCAAGTTGTCTTGCAAGCCTTGCAAAAGCTCCAAGCCTTTACTAGTTCAGTTCTGCTGACCCCTGTCAGAACTACCTACATAGACGACCCACAGAGGGACACATTGAGATGGGCTCAATGCTCTGGTGTTCAGAGGGCTCTAGTGTGGGAAAGACTCTTCCTGGGCCCTGCTAAGACAACCCTCTCTATGGGAGTGTCTGAAGCCCTGAAAGCCCGCTTCCCTGCTCAGTTCTGGGGGATGCAGCCATTCCCCAGCCGTAGTCTATAGAGTGGGGTTGAAGATTGTGACCCTACCTAGAGCTGCAGGGAGTACCCTGAGAAAGCTGTGAGGGAAACTGATGACTGCTAAGACTATACTAGTTTGCCTTCTGATTCCTGGAAGATGGACCATGAAGATGAGCTGTCAATGAAGGATCCAGAGTCTGGCCTGGGTGTTTTGCCTGCCAAACTCAAACTTTAATCTCTGCCAGTTATTNGATAAGTAAATTTACTACAGAAGTGGCAACCTGTTAGTGTTAAATTGCATATGAAGAGTTTAGAATCCAACAATCACTTAATAAGCAATGATTTGTAATGTTCTGTCCAATCTCCTCAGACTTCCTAGCCTTGTGTTTCTCCACAAACCACTAGTCTGTGTTTCCTCTTCTTCCTGCTTCCCATGGTCTCAGCTATTCAGCAAAAACATCCTCCAATGCTCTGCTATGTACTCCTTCTGGATGATTCCCCTGAGGGTCTCTGTTCTCCTATTTGTCACGCTATGTCCACTAGGGAGTGTGTATATATCTTCATTGCCTTACATGTAGAACAAAAGGTGTGGATAGCAAAACACCCTTGTGGGAGAATTAATAGTAATCTTAATTGGTGGCTTGTGCTTACCATGTGTCAGGTGCTATGCTAAGCACCCGTGACCCAGCACACCACTCAGTCCTCATAGTCTTCTGACTTGTCTGTCTGTCTATACCATTCTTTGGAAAGGAAATAGAGGCAGAGAGAGGGGGAAGTGACCTGTATGATGTCAAGAAGTGGTGGCTCTAGGTCTTGAATTATATCTTTGTGATTCCAGGGGTCTTGGGATCTTGATTTCCCTGTGTGTGTGTGTGTGTGTGTGTGTGTGTGTGTGTGTGTGACAAGCATGTCTGAATTTCATTTCCCTTTGGGGATTTCCTCTGGTCCCTGCTTCTGTCTCCTCGCTTGCCATGTCACTTTCTCCCTTCGCTTTACAATCTGACCTAAGTGTGAACAGCAATGGAACAAACAACTAATGTAGGAAAAGAAGAAGAAAAGGCTACACCAATAGCCCTCGCCCTGAAAGGTATTTCTCTGGGTGAATTTGACAGTATCAGGCCTGGGGATGAAATAGTAGGAAAGAGCGTGGGTCCACTTCCCAATGTAGGCACTTGTTAGCAGTGAGAACTTGAGCAATTATCAAAAATCTTTGCGCTTCAAACTCCTAATCTGTCCAACAGGAGCAACCCTTTGCAGTGTGGTAAGGGCTAAACTGGATAGACGGAGAGGAGAGCTAACAAGTTTCACTGGTAAATTAAGGCAGAAGAGCTTTGATCAACAAGTTNCCTTTCCAAGTCTCCAGTTCTTNTTTCTGGTTCCAAAGGAACAACCAGTTTGTCCCTTGTTCCTTTTCCTTGGTGAGACACTGACATCCCCCGCCCCCAGAGACTTCTCTTCTCTCTTTTGTTTAGTTTGCTGCTTGGGAGCCAGGCCTTGCCTTTAGGGAAAGGCTGTGGTGACCACTGCAGGGAGTGGCAAGTAACTATAGTCATTAAAAGAAGGGGTTATGTAGATAAATATTGAATAATCACACTAAGTATCAGGATCATTGTGCAGCTCCTCCGTTTATATAACATTCTAGAAGATACAAAACACTGTGGTCTACAAAGACAGGAAGCAAGTCAGTAGTTGTGTGGATAGAAGTCCTGGGGCGGGAGATGGGCGCCAAGGGATTTCTTGGGGGGGGCGACAGTTATATTTACTATCTTAAGTGTGTTGACAGTTTTGCAGGTATCAAAACTTCTCAAACATTACATTTTAAGCAATGCAATTTATTGTACATAAAGCATACAACAATTAAGTACTAAAACTCAAAAACAGAAAAGAAGGGCTTCTAACCCTCTGTGTACCCATTCTCAGTCCCTCCCACCACCATTTAGAGGCCCAGAAAGACTCCATGATTCTTTCTATTGGTATCACCTTCCTGGTATGGCCAGCACCTCTTCTTGGTGCTCCTGTACCTACTGTGTGCTGACATAGCCCTTCTAGCCCTCAGGCAGGCAGGGCAGGGGTGCATTGTGGGTATTTGATTTCATGCCTATAACCAGGCTTAGGGAAAGATGTGATTGACTATTTTACAGAGAAAGACACTGGAACTCAGAGAGGACCAGACACTGGTCAAGGTAAGTTAGCTGGTAAGTGGTATGGTTGGGACCAAACTCGAGATGGTGTGAGTCCACAAGTTGCCATGTCATCCTGCCAACTGGAAACTAGGTTTCTCCATTTAGGATGTGGATTCAGACCATCAGAACTCAAAAACCCTGAAGGCACATCCTCTTATCCTGAGGAGGGATGGTGACCTGACAGGAAGATTCCTTTAGAAAGGGATTGATGTCATTGGTTAACTGGCCACATGTTAACTCGGGGGCTGGAAATGGTGGTGCGAGCTTCCAGACTCCAATCCTCTTTTGTCTGTTCCAGTAATGGCTNCGTCAATGTTTCTCATATCTGCACAGCCTTGGAACACCGCTCAGCCTGGTGAAAGGGGTGGACCAGGCAACATCTGGTTTCAGTCTTGGTGCGTGGAGCTGTGTGGTTCATGGGATATTCACTTGACCTTTCTTTTCAGGAGTTGATTTGTGGAATAAGTACCACATTTTCTCAAACCCCACCTCCTTGTTCACGGGGTGGCGGGGTGGGGAGCGGAAGAGGAGAGGACAGAAAGACTGAAACCAACATTCACAGTCAGTGCACATTAAAATCTCAAATGATCAAGGGGCTTAGGGAGCTTATGAATGGACTTGGTGAAGTCCATTGGTGAATGGACTCACCGGTGGGATGAGTCTACTGTGAGCATCACTGCTGTTGCACTGCTGTGGTGGGGCCCTGCAGGCATGTATCAATAGACATTGGAGAACATCTTTGAAAGCAGAGTGCTGCCCCTACTGACTTCAGAAGTCTGCTACTTAACTCAGAAAAGTTCTGTAGGAAGTAGGAAGNATCTAGATTAACTCCAGCTGCTTCCCAAAGGCTCTGGGGTGGAGCCCGAGACTTGGCTCCTGGCCTGAGTTGTCTGCTGTGTCTCATATTCCTCACCCAAGACTGGCTGCAGAGGGTGTGCCTCTTCCTAAGGCTGGGCTGCTCTGTTCAGAGCTCCCTCATGTACCTGTGAATGAAATAGCACAGTGGTCAGAGCACAAAATAAGTGCCAGCAGGTCTAGGGCCTGATTCCAGCTTGCTGTGATTTAGCTGNGACTCAGTTTCCTTAATCATGCACTTTCAGGGTGAGACTGGAGGATAAACACTTGGAATGGAGCCTGTCCCATGAAGACTCAAGTGTAACAGACATTGACAGTATTACCATCCTCTACGAGAAATGGGAGTTGAGCGGTCTACACCAAACAGTTATGGCAGATACTCTGTGGGTTCTCAGACCACGTATGATGTAAGCTGCCTGTGAGCACAATGCCCAGGTAAACCCACTCACTGTCCCTTGGTTTTTCTGTCTCAAGACTCTTTTTGAGGTTGGCACCATGTGTCCCTTAGACAGTTCATGTCACTCAGTGGCTCCTTGATAGGTCTCAGTGTGGAACACAGGCCACTTGACTGCTCTGTGGAGCTGGGCTCCAAGCAGCCCAGCTACCTTGTAGCTGCACTCATGACAACTTCCCTGGGTTCTCTGCTTTCTGCCTAGGACTTGTGTGAGCTTCACTTCCCAGGCCTACTTCTCTGCCATGTTCCTTNTCCTGTGAGACACTGCCATTTCCCCAGCTGTCTAATCCAGACACCTGGAAGTCATTATAAGACCCATGCTTCCTCTTCTACATGGACAGCCTCTACATCCAGCCAAACACTACTGTGCAAATCAGATCACATCACCCCTTTAACTCCTCTTTGACTCTGTATTGCTGTGAGCAACCAACATTCCCTAAAAGGCAAACAAAGCTTTCTATGATGGTCCTCTGTCCTCCATGACCCCCACCTTACAAGTCCATACAGGCATCACACTAAACTGACTTGAAGGTCCGAGTGGCTTCNTCGGATGTATAAGGCTAAGATCTGAAATGAGACAGGCTTGGAGTCCATTCCTTCCTACCTCTGCTGCTNGCCACATCTGTGAACGCCCATCTCAGTGATAGGCAATGGCAGCATCTGGAATCTGCAAGTCTTCCTGCTTTTGGATTAGCAGTCCCTCAGCCAGATTCTGACACCCAGTGACTTCTAATACTCAGTTTGTGCCATGTCTGTCTAGGAAGCCTTTCTGGCCCTCTCTCTGGTTTCCATCCACTGACTCTATGCCTGGGATATGAACCTATTAGATCAGGTNTTGAGATGCTCCACTGACATCTCATGTTATCTTTTACTAGGTGGGCAAGGCTATATCTCTTCTTTATATCTTGGTGTCTGGTCTAGCCCAACTAAGAGTGGCTTTCCTGGCAACCATTGTGGCCTGGTGCACTCCAGCAGACAAATGAACTCTGTGGCACATCCTGGCTTCATAATCTTCTCTTGTCCTGCACCAACCTGGCCATTCTCTGAGATCACTCTAGCTTCCAAGTGTCTGTACNCACACCAATGTTGCCAGGCAGAAACATCTTGACTCAGATGTGGCCCAATTGGCTCAAAGGTGGGCATACCTCTGTGAGTGCAGCCTGGCACACATTAGCTCTTAGTACCCAGGTTCCACCCGGGTTCCCGTGCCTGGTTGCTACTCTGACTCCCAGTCTTTCTCTTTTCCTCTCTGATGATAGAGAAGGACCACAGAGCAGGTACAAGAGAAGCCACTTAAAATCATGTGATGACCCTGACCTGTACTAGATCTGCCCATACTAGATCAAATTCTGCTGCTCCCTAGGTAACCGTGGGGTACGTACCATGGAGAAAGTTACTTTTTCNTCTTTAGACCCCACTTTACTCATCTGTAAANGGTGAAAGTTGGATGCATATATGATCTCTTTGTTCTAAGACAATTGCATTGGCATTATTTAGTTACGGGATGGGAGCCTCAAGTAAGCAATGGACATACCCCCCTTCATCTCTCCTAGCATCCTTAGTTCTACTGTGCCATATACTAAGAGACACTGATGCTCAGGGAGGTCAAGGTCACTTGGTCCTAGTGACAGAGTGGGACTTGAGCTCAGGCCTCTCTGAGCTCCAGGACAGCAGTTCCTAGTGCTGTTCTNCCATTGCCTGTTTAGAAGGGAAGGAATGATCTGGAGACTTCAGAAAACAAGATCACTTNGAACACAAGTACTGCAAGAATTCAAAACAGTGCCAATCTGATGCTTGGTGCATCATAATGATGTACTCTGAGGCCAAGCAGGGCCATCAACAGCGGAACACAGGGAGTCTGCAGTGCTGAGGACTCACAGGAGACAATGGGCTCCTACTGCTCAGTGGGTAGATGGAGACACCCAATGGAGTCTTTCAGGTGAGGGCAGGAGCCTGGCTGCTACTTCGTACCTGATGCTTGCTGGGTGAAGACTGAGTACAGTGTCAGATAGTGGGAGGAAGCCTTGTATGGAGTGGACAGAGAGCAGATCTTGTTCAGGGAGCTCAGATAAGGGGCTTGGAGGCATTCAGCCTCTCTGACCCAGTCTTTGAAGCAGGGAGTGGAAAAATTAGAGAATCAAGGAGGCAATTGAGCCATCTCGGCNGATGATTACCTGGTGTTGGAGAGCAGAGATGCAACTGAGAGAGGAAGAGGGTCTGGAGGCACAATGATCAGGTAGGAAGTGGGGCGGGGGTGGCAGGCACCTGGTAGAGTCTCTGTGNTTTCCCCTCCTTCTGCACACTTCCAAGCAGACTTGGACCATCTGCTGGTCACCTGATATTCCAGGATCGTCCTACAGCGCCACCCAGTGGCCGTGTATAGGAGGTGCAGGACCATGTCTAAGAAAGCCGCAACTAGGTCTGCAGAAGAGGACAAGGCCCAGATAATACAGAACACTGAATGTTTTCCTGAACTGGGGACGTGGTATGAGTCCCCAAGAGTCTGTGGACCTAGGCAGAGTCAAGCTTTAATAAGGGCTGTTCATGCTCNGAAGGGTTTCCTCTCTTCTCTGAAGTCAATAGCACAGGTTTGCAAATCTCCCTGAATGTGCAGATGGTGCACTGATGAAGGCCTGAGCACGCACCTGACAGCTGGCCTTCCCNTGGTGAATCTGGAACAAGTCACATTCATGGCTCTCAGGTCAGCACAGTGGGCTGGAGATGAGAGAGTCTCCAGTCTACTTCACTGGAGACTGAGAATCACTTNGCTTTNAGCTACACCCTCTTCAAGATCGGTGAACTTCCCAGAAACAAGTCCAAGTTCTTTCTCTAATAATTTAAACTAAGACACAAAGCTGGAGCAGAAGGGAGGTGGCATGAAACCAGGGAATGAGAGTCAAAACACAGCTCTTCTTTCCAGGCATGTGTGAGGACAGTGACCTAACAGGGGTTGGCACTGTTTTCATTTCCACTGGACACACTGACACCGAAGCTTAGTAGGGTAAGGTGACTTGCCCATGGTCACATAGATGAGAACCAGGGACAGGAGGAAGAGACACTGGCTGGCTCCCAAGGGCACTGGGNCCACCTTTGTGGGGGACACAGAACCCCGCATATACATATTAGTTAAATTTGTAGATGCTAAAGGGGTGATGGGTGGGGAAGCAAAGTGGCCAGCATCTGCTTCTGACCCAAGGCTGAGAANTGATTAAGCTGAGCAGCCAATCCGAAANGTGCATTTAAGAAAGAACACATTCATAAAGGATAGGCATTTGGGAAGTTTGAGCAAGTTTGCTCGTTTCTGTAAACATGATCCATTGCGGTAGATGGCCTAAGATGGTCTTAAACGTGTGGGCTCANAGCAATGCCCCTCCCTGCTTGGGTTTAAGGCTCTTGAGTAGCTGGGAATTGCAAGTGTTCCTACAGTGCTTGGGGTGGGNCTTGGGCATTTGCAGGTATATCTACATGGTCTACCCTTCCTCTCTCCTTCCCTCCATCTCTCTTTCTGTCCCTCCCTTCCTCCCTTCCTTCTTTCTTTCGTATCTTCCTTCCTTCCTTTCCAACCAGAGGAAAGGTTCTCTAGAACAATTTATTTCAAGCACCTCTCATTATCCTGCCCTTTATCACACTGTATGCATCTTCATCTATCTTTATCGATCCATTTCCTGTGTATGCATTTCTTAATTGTCTTATTCCCTTTTTAATAGAAATCAAATTCCATGAGGAGGGTGGAGCACTCTGGGTACTCAATTNATAGCTGCAGAAGAAGAACTTATGTGGATGAGTGAATTCNAGGGTAGGGGGACATCAGACAGAACACAGATACAACCTCTTTGTTCCCAGGAATGATGCACCTTGCTGCAAGAATGGCACATACATCATGGAAAGGTCATAGTGAACCAGGAGAGGCCACTGGAGGAAGATTGAGAAAGGTCATATATATGAGGAGTTTGGATCTATTGTATCTAGGGGATCAGGGAACCATTGAGGGTTTGGGGTGGGAGATAACAGACAGACTATAACCCATGTTTCAGAAAGACAACTATAATGGAAGATAACTTCAGAAAGACAGACATTATGCAATTTATAGTGAAATTTGTGATGGAAATGTAGTATAATGAATGGATCTGGAAACTAGGCAGGGGGAAGTTGCTTACTGAGAGAGACGGCCAGGGTGTGGACTCAAGCCACTTGTTCAAGTAAAGGAAGGTTAGGAGGGAAGAGGGCAGATATGACAAAGGTAGAGAGTGCCAGCTAGAAGCTATTGGAAAGGCAGAATCCCCACAGCTTGGACGTTCTGGCAGGTAGGAGATTGTGGGGTCAGTGTTACAGGTCCCTTCATTGTCACCTCAGCAGATGGCAATGCTGGCTTGATGCTCAGAGGGAGGCTGTGGGGGTGGAGACTTCAAGTCNAATAAGATCAAGGAAGGACATTGAAATCAAAGGGGAGAATGAGACCCCCTGGATGACAGTGTAGGTGGAGTGAAGGGATATGAAGGTGCCAGGTAGAATTCTTTAGGGTGCTCACATTGTGGGNGAAGGAAGGGAGNAAAGGTGGTCCTTCTTAGCTTCCCAGCACNGAATATGTCAGGTTGGACACCACTGTGTCCATGCTCAGGGTCAGTGTTTGTACTGCATTGGAGTCAGGATCTTGGGAAAGAATAAATAATTTATTGGCAGCATCTGTAGAGTTAAAAACAATATTTTAAAGAAATCCGATAAAAGTTTCATAGGACTTTCAACCAAAGGCCCCCCACCTTCCTGTTCATCTTGTGTGGCAAAGGAGACTGAGCTCTGAAAATGAGACCCCCATATCCAGAAGTGAGCTCCAAATGGGTGCTTTGAATAGGTCTGGGAGATGGAAAGACCCCAGAGCTGGCGGATGCTGATGGTAGGAAAAGACAAGGATGCTGTCCTTCCTCAAGGGGCCTGCTCACTTGTGAGAAGANGGGCAGATGAGTATCGGATGATGGGTGTTAAGATGCCACCTGGATCATGCTTCTGAATGGACCGCAGGGAGGACACCTGCCCTGCAAGATTGGGTCTTGACTGCTNACAGACAGGGCTCATGGGGCCATACATTGTCATAGCTGGACCCATCCTGTGCTACATGGAGGGTGGCTNCTATGCCAGTATGGGAAAGGGCTTTCTTCTAATTGCTCTTTGGAATGTCTGAGTTGCCTAGAAGCCTGACTTCCTTCCACTTTGTCATTTAGCTGGGTGTAGCCTGAAAAAAAATTACCGACTCTGTTCTTTTACTCTGGATCTGCTGTTTTCTTTTTTGAGGGAAAAGAGGAAGTCCAGACACTCAGATAAGAAAAAGCAGTGAGAATTATAAAAGAATAAAAGAAATAAAATACAAGGACTATGCTTGCTGGCTCATGCCTATAATCCTAGTATTCAGGAGACAGAGGCAGGAAGATCACAAGTTTGAAGATAGCCTGGTCAACATAGCAAGATTAGCTAAAGCTACACCGAATGATCCTGTCTAAAATAAACCAAAACCAAATCAAGCAAGTAACCAGCCAGCCCACAGGGCAGGGCGAGGGGGTGAAGAACTCTCCCTGGGTAACTTAGCGTCAACACTTAGAGTCTAACAGTCAAGACTTGGCAAATCCTCATTTGCTTTTCCACCTCCAACTTCCTCCACNTTTCTGGGTAGCAACACTCCTTAATTGCTCAGACACAAACCCCAGGATGTAGCCTTTGACTAATCAACCTGAACTGGATGTCTAATCCCTGTCAACGAAACAAGTCCAGTACCAGACACTGTAATCTTGTATGTGGACTTCTAGGGCCCCCTGCTCTTACCTTCACCCCTTGCAGAAGCAAGAGATTAAAAAAACCCAAACAAACCAGGTGGTGTTATGACTTTCAAAATTCAATGGCTGTTCTCACCCTCAGAACCACAGCCAAAGTCCTCTGTGGCCTAGAAGGCTCTCCACCATCTGTCCCTGGATACCTTTCTGACCTCATTTCCAGCCACCCTCCCTGTGTTCATTCTGCTGGGCCAGCTGCCTCCTTGTTGGTCGTCAAACTCAGAAAGCACAGAGATGGACAATGGTTTGTACCAGTGCCGGGGAGGCTGTACCTCCGTCTTATGACTCCACCCTTTAACAGTTCGGTTTGCTTACACATTACTTCCATGTTACCTGCTAACCCTGGGCCTAGCACATAGGACGCGCGTGCTAACCTGTATGCAGTAGTAACCTAGACTGTGCTGTCTAGCTTTGGATGTGAAATCTGCTCCTATCGCCTTTAGCAGGTTATCAGTAAAAACATGGACCCTTTCCTCCGTGAGAGTGAAATCTCCTCGAGCATACTGAGTCGGTTGTATGTGTGGTCATCGGCCACCAGAGGGAGCCACACACAATGGCGCTGCAGACTGTGGCTCCGACAGAGGCTGTAGCAACCTGAACATGTCCCTGAAGCCATCCTACACCCACGCACCAGGAGAGGCGTGGAGACTGCAGAGCTGCAGGCCTGAGTTTCTGAACTAGCTGCTCCGCCCTCCCCCCTGCACACTCCTCAAACAATGTCCTGGGGGATTTATTCTTTTTAAAAGGGAAGCTGAGATTTTGAGAGTTTAAAATGAGTTTTCCCACCTATGTGTCAAGCCTCAAGCCCCAGCACCTCCAGTCACCTGAGGTCACATCTCTTATGACACTCCCCTCTCTATTCTAAAAATACAGAATCTAGTAACTGAAGCTTTAGTGAAGTTAAATAGCACACATTTCTGCCCCAGCCTTCCCCAGAACAACATCCCCAGTCTTCCTGAGGTTACTCGGACCTAACCAAAGGGTCACCGTATCTTGTATACAGCAAAAACTGCGGTCAGCTGTGTCAGCTTCGGAACGGGAATAGGAGCGCGGGAGGGAGGGAGAGGATATTAGGCACTAACCTGGGATATAACTAGGGCCAGGAGGCACCTATCAGTCAGCCTCCAAGCAAATTTGACATCTCTGACTCTGCCCCTGACCTCATTCGTCCATGTCTGTCTAGACGTCTGCTCTTCCTTCCCTTCCGTGTGGCCCGTGCACATGCAGACCGGCCTTGCAGGCCCCCAGAACCGAGCAATGTCTTAAAGAACGCCTCAGAGGTTCCCGGGCTCGCCTACTTACCACAGGAGCTCACTGCTCATCGCCCCACCTCCTCTGGGTCTTCCTGCTGCACGTTGTCCCACTGTGACTGGTGGCATATCTTACCCCCTGGAAAGTGAATCCTGTCTCCTAGGCATGGCTGCCCACAGCCTTGCCTGACTTTTTTCACTCTTTCTCAGGGCCAACGCTGGGAGGGAAGGTCCTTTCCTTGGCAGAAGGGATGGTGAGAGGTGGGGGGTTGGGCAGCCCTGGCAGGGCATCAGTTGTGAACTGTGGATCTGTTCTACAGGGCCTGGAAGGAGAGGAGCCGTGGATGAGCAGGGCTGACTAAGGGTACTGTATGAAGCAGAAAAAGTCAGTCTCTCAGATCAGCAGTCCCTCACACGGTTCATGCCTCTTCTTCATTCTTAGTCTTGAAGTTCCTTTTAAAATATCCTCCCTTCCATCCCCCAAGATGTCTTATGTGGCGGATCTTTTCGCCTGCAAAACTGCTTTTATTATGCCATGATGAATGTAGTCATGTACTGTTAGCCCTGTGAACATCTGTAACAGCCAACACAGCTTCTGGCCAGTGTGAGAGCTGTATATGCCTCACTAAAGTGTGAGAATTCGGCCCACAGAAATGTCACTCGGCATTCTGTTCTGTCTGGGCAGCCTCGTCAAAAGGAAAGGTGTGACCTTTCCTCAGGCTTTTAACATTCTAAAATCACGAATGCACTCATTATTGTCCCTTTGGGCACTCGATCTTGTGGGATTCTTGGGTTCAGGCGCTGGCTTGGGTGTCTGACTTTCTTGATCCTCCTAAGTCTGCTCATTGGCTGCACAAACAGTGGCTCATTAACTAATGTTTTAAATGTTTCCATAAAGCGTGGGTTTTAAGGCTAACTTTAACTGCGATTGACTTCATAAAATGTAGAGGACTGTGGAGTATAGAATGTGTGGATAGACTGATTACAAATTCTTAAAAATAAGGGGCAAAAGTCCTAGCAGTCTCAGGAGCAAAGCAGTTGACAAGCCCTCCAAAAGATAATGTGAGATTGGATTATAATTTGCAAAAAAAAATTCCATCATTTAAGGGCTCACTGATCAGATACAGATAGTGCATTGAGACTATTTATGAGACATGTGGGAGTTTGTGGTGTTCTTGCTGAGGGCTGCTTCCTTCCCTCCAAGCTTGGGTGAGGTAGGGCTATGGTTTCTTGGTTGCCTTGGTTTGGAGAAGACGAAAGTCCGAGCTGAGTAGAGTTTCCAGTACATGGTGCAAACTTGATACAAAGCAAACGGGCCTGCTCTGGGCCATGCTAGCCTGAAGTCGTGATGCTATTGGTGGGAAGCTCAACCAACGGACTCTTCAGCAGTCTGACAGGAATCTGGAAATAAGAGAGCTTCAANGGGAGTAAATACTCTTTCCACACATCTCTGGCTGACAGAGAGACTGTGTTAGTAGTCCCAAGAGGGCCTGATGGAAAGCAGAAGCCGACTTCAAACCCTTCTGTACTTTGGACATTCCCTCCGTTCCAACCCCGATACACTGTTAGTGAAAGCCCNCCTGACTCAAGGTTTTAAAGGTTAAAAGTCATCATCAACTTGACTGAAGAGACGTCACCTATGGGCTACACTTTGGGCATGCCAGTGAGAGTGTTTCCAGAGAGGCTTAACCCAGGAAGACAGACCCTGGAGTGCTCTGCACCAGCGCTCATCTCCTTTTGCTCTCTGACTGTGGAGGCAATGTGACCTGCTTCACACTCACCTCCATGACTTCTGCTTCATGATGGACTATATCCCTTCAAGCCTGAGCCTAACTAAATCCCCTCTTCCCTAAGTTGTTTTTGTTGGATATTCTGTCCCAGCAGAGTAATGAGAAAATTGACTGATAGTGCTTGAGCCCACCTTCTGAGGCATTGTCTGGCTAGTCTGTAGAAACAAGGACAATTTCTCCAAAGTCAATCTGAAAAAAAAATTAAAAAATAAGAAAAAACCAACAAAACCAAAAACAACAACAACAACAACAATAACAGTAGTAATAAAAACCTGATGAAACTGAACAGAGACACTGATAGTAGTGTGCTATATAAGGAAGAGACATATACCAGAAGTTAAGTTCAGGCAAATTATGTGAAAAGGGAGCACAAGCCAAACAAAACCAGCAATAATTCTTAATAATGTTAATGGGAATTTAACTGGTTAACTGGTTTATCTTCCTTGAAGGGCAATTTGGCGCTAGTTTCCAAAATTATAATTATATTTACCTTTTTTAATTAAGAATTTTTTATTCATTTTGCATACCAATCACAGATCCCTCTCTCCTCCCTCCTCTTCCCCCCCCTAGCTTTCCCCCTGCATCAAGGCTGTGCAAGGTGTCCCACCATAGATAATGCGCTCCAAAAAGCCAGCTCATGCACCAGGGATGGATCCTGGTCCCACTGCCAGGGGGGTCCCTTAAGCAGATTAAGCTACATAACTGTCTTGCTTATGCAGAGGGCCTAGTCCAGTCCTGTGGAGACTCCACAGCTGTTGTTTATGTAGAGGGTCTAGTCCAGTCCCATGGAGACTCCACAGCTGTTGTTCTAAAGATCATGATGGTGAAACCTACAGAGACAACCAAACCAAGCTAGTGGGAACTTATATTTACCTTTTAACTCAATAATCCTGTTTTTTGTTTTTGATTTTTAAAAAAATTTTTTAGTAACTTACCCTATGAATTCAGCTGAGTATATCAAAGCGACAAATCTTCCCAAGGCTTTCATTGTCCAATGATCTGTAACAGGAAAAGACTGAATACAGCCCTGGTGTCCATCACCAAGCAGTTGATAGACTATAGTATGTTGAATTATATCTGTACAAAGGAATTAAATGCTGGGCAAATGGCTCAGAGAGTGAAAGCAGTAGCTGCACAAAGCCTGATGACCTGAGTTCAATTCCCAGATCCGACATAAAAGTGCCTCTGCAGTCTCAGTATTCCCTATGGCTAGATGGGAGGCAGAGGCAGGAGGACCTGGAAGGAGCGCTGGCCCGGATGCTGGAAGGCCAGCTAACCTTCGGTGTGCAGCACAGCAGCTGCAACAAGAAGAGAGGCTCTTGCTCAACCAGGTGGGTGGTGAAAAGCAACCCTCAAGAGTTGTCCTCTGACCTCCACACCTGTGCCATGGTATGTGCATGTCCATGTATGTGTGTATGTGCACACACACATAATAAATAAGTACATAGTAAAATAATATTACAAAGAATTAAGAGTATTTCTATGTCCTATATGGAAAAAAGTTCTAGATATATGATAAAATAAAAGGAACACAAAGACGATNTATTTAGTATGTTACTTTNATGGCANAAAAATCAGAAGAATGAAAATATGCATATATATCTGATCATATCTGCATAAAGAAAACATACTGGAACAAGAATAAATCTCATGGTTGCCTACAGGGACTATGTGGTGGGCTAGAAAGGTCAGGGTGTGAATGAAACATCTCAATGCATTTTAAAAATTTGTTTTTATTTTAACCTGTGTGAAATATTACTATTCAAACAAAAATAAAAAGTTCATCATGAATAGATGTTTAGAAGTACATCCGAATACACATGTGCTCCCCCACTTCCCANGCAGAGAAATGTCCTTCCCATAGTTCACAGAATCAAATACAAACTCCCAAGGGTAGTTTTCCAGTCTATAAAAGTCTCAATTACCTAGGCCTTAGGCATCTGCTGGACCAACTACCAGAGAAAACCGTGTGGGTCTTTGACCTTTCTATCTCCCTGCATGGAACATTTACCTTCTACTACTTACTCAATAAATTTCAAGACCTTTCTGCTTCTCTTGTGAGGTTTATAATAAGGAATGTGGTGAAAATGATGATGGAAATATCACAGTTTACTTGTGAGTGAGGTACTTCATAAAATGTCTGTTGCATTAAATCTAATCTTCCCACCAGCTACATGACAGGAAAGTCACACACACANAGAACTGTGGCAGGAAGAGNTAACTCTAGAGATGGTACAGTGTGATAACNTTGATATCTGGAGTCAAAGGGTTTGGCNTAGAGTTCTAGCTTACCTCCTTCCTGGCTCTGTGGCCTTGGNGCATCTTCTCATCTNCAGAAACCTTCACCCAGTCATCTAATGTGGGAATAATAAACATGGCTCCCTCATGAGGTTGCTTAGGACCAAGGAGGCACAGGAAGGAAAAACTGTTCAATCATTGGCTGGTCNCGAAGTCCTGGTGTTACCAAATCCTACCCACTGCCCTGTACTGAAGTCCTCTTCCCTTTAAATGTGAAGGCCCAATTACCTAAGCCTGTTGGGTCACCAACATCATGTCAATCAAAGCCATATTATCTTCATCTGTCTTGACTTGTCTTTATTTTAACAGCTAGATCATAGGCTTTGCAGAGCCAGGATCAGCTCCTGGGGCTCTCTTAATTTTCACTGTTGGTTCTTAACATGCTCAACAACTATCTGTTGCTTAACCAAGTCTGGAGAAAAGGAGAATGGAAGGAACACTAGAAAAAAACAAAGCAAAACAGAGAAGAAATCTAACATAAAACAAGAGACATTTAAAGACCAATTTAATTATAAAAATCAGTCATGCCAGGATTGCATTGAGGAGGAAGTGAGAACAACAGAAGCTCCTATTACGTGGACAGGAAGTGAAATAGCAAGAGCAGGATGTGGGGAAAGAGTATTGAAAGTCATGTAATGTGATTAGGAAAATGTTTATATTTAGAAGAAATACTCTCTGGCAGTGCTGTTTCCTCTTATATATATATATATATATATATTTTTAAAAATTCAGTAAGGAATGGATGATCGAAATGAATTAAAAGGTCCCTGCTAACTCCGAAGTGTCTTAGACACTCTGATGGGGACAAGGCACTATATATGAATCATTAAAGGGCCATGAGCAGTCCTCTACTCTGGTCTACCCTGGACATCTTGGGATTTGGGATTTGCTTCCAGTTGGACTTTACAAAAGAAAGAGCAGCAGGAAGGAATTANAGTCAAGAGAGAAGGGAATGGTCTCCCTCCTCTTCCATGCTCACCTCAGAAATTCCACCCACTTAAGGTTGCAGTGAGGAAGTCTCTGGAATGTCAGAGATATTGATCACGCTCCACGTTCCTGTCCACTGGTTTCTACTCAGGACCTGTTTTCTANGGGAGTCTTCCTCATCCCAGACTANGAACTCCTTGAGAGCAGAAACCCATATTCTTCATCTCACTGCTGNTTGCTGGGGGCCTTGTCTGCTTTTCCGGTGCNGAGCAGAACAGGTGCGCCATAACCATTTGTTGACTGAGGTCTTTTTGTAGTGTACTGGACAAAAGGCACTGACTGACAAGAGGTTGAATTAGATGCCCTGTTTCAGAGCTCCCACCATGCCCTGGTCTTCTGCATCCTATCTCCAACCACACGGGATTCACTTGTACATGGTAGATCCCTCGCTTCCAGGCACATCCTCAAGACCACAGCCTGANGACTTGTGTTTACGGTAGGCACAAAGTCAGTGCTAAATGATTGTTCACTGAATAAACTGACCTAAGTTCATCATGCTGTGGACCACTTCAGAGTTCAACAGAGTTGATTATCCTGGGAATCATGGGTTTGCCCCTTGCAGTCAGAGCAAGTCCTTAACAGCAGGATTTGATGTACTCACTTAAAACTCAAATAGATTCAATCCATCTCCTGAGCAGACCATGAGGATCTTCAAGGCTTCCAGATATGCCTGGAGTTTGGGTTCTTAAGCGTATTTTTAAATTCTTGGTGCTCAGGACACTTCTCGTATCAATTAAGCTAGAATGTCTAAGAGTGAGAACCTGTCATTGGTGATGTTCAGAAGTTCCCCATAATCCCATGAAATCCCTGGTGACCTCAAGACCCTGTGTGATCCTCAATNAGAAATTTCTAAAGACCTCTAATGGTCNCAAGANCTTGAAGACACAAGATCTCTAATGATTCAGTCAATTTGGGGAACCATTGGCTTGGGAAATGCATTTTTATTATTGAAGTTGAGTTAGGCTTCTTAAATCACATGATTAATNGATATACCTAAGCCTCCACTATGTTGTAAATGGAGTTTTAATTACACAATATCTGTAAGGATGAAGTGTCTGGTGTGAGGGCTGGGATGTGTTCAGGTCCTTTAATGTCTGTGATGCCCCTGAGAAGTAGGTTCAGGTGAGCATCTTCAGCACCACCCCTTTCTCCTTCTTCTGCGGGCTTATTCAGTATTGTAATTATTGGTTGCCATACTGAATTATGAGCANCTCAAAGGCTTGGACCACAAGCAAAGTGAGTGTCTGACCCACAGTGGATGAGTGACATGTTGGTGATTTAAATGTGTCTATGCATTATGTGACAGACTTTTCCTGGGGAGAAGCAACACACACACACACACACACACACACACACACACACATTTATTCACCCTAGAAAGGGATCCTATGACAGATGAAAGTATAGATACAATCTGAAAGGGAAACTATCAGCTCAGGATCCCCAAGGCCAAGTTCTCAGCACAAAGGAGATTTATTTGTCCCAGAGGGATGGAGGGCAGGGATAAGACACAAAGACAGGAGATAGAGGATGAGGGACAAGGGGAAGGGACTAAGGGAAAGGGGGCAGGGGTATTTGTTCCAGAGGAACAAAGAACTGGAGAGGGTGTTAGTATTTTGCTGGTATTTTGCAGCGCTGCGGTTACTGTGCGAGAAAAGGTCACGAGGCACGACAAAACAGTATCAGAGCTTTATTAGAAAGTGTGTGTGTGGGGGGAGAGATGGCGGGGAGAGAGACAGAGAGAAAGAGAGAGAGAGACAGAGCACGTGTGGCCGCACATGGAGAGAGAGAGAGAGAGAGAGAGAGAGAGAGAGCTGTCTCTTATACACATCTAGATGTGTATAAGAGACAGGTCTATGGGTCGGCATGAGGAACACAGGATTGCCTCCCAACAGAGGGGAGACAGAGGTGTCACATAGGCAAATGGCAGTTTATAAAGGTACAGGGGGGAACCCCGTATTAGGATGAGGTGTTTAATTCTAATTGAGAAGGTTAGTTAGGTGAGCCAAGGGNGGACTTCAATAGCTGGACCTTGGTAGTCAGCCTCAGGAGGAGAGATTGATAAATAAGGGAATCGATCTTGGTGGCCAGCTTTAGGAACGTAAGCTAACAGTTTTTAGCAAGGCAGAGGGAATGAGGGAGAAGGGCAAGGCCTGTCAGAGCCATGCTTACCACACTTGAGCTGGCTGGAGTCCCTTCACCACCAAAGTCCAATTTGGTGAATCAATGAGTTTTATTGGGGTTACTTACAGGAATATGGGTGAGGGGCTACCTATCTGGGCAGAAATGATTCAAAGACAGNTGCATCACCAAAGCCTACCNCAGCGTGAGAGGCAGCTCACAAAAGCTGGAAGTCTGGAGCCCACTGAATAGTCTGCAGGCAGCTCAACAGNTTGGAGNGTGTCCTTCCTAGGTGGCTCAGTTGGTCTGAGCCTCTCTCAGGCTNCTGAGCTGNTCTTTTGTTTCCTCTAGGCAGTTTGAATGGTTTCTGATTCCTTTAGGCTGCTTGGTTGGTCTCTGNTTTTTCTGGGCTTGTCTGAGAGAGACTCTCAGCAATCTTTACTGNGCATACACTCTTGGGGAGAGAAGAGCCTGGTGCATCTGGTGAGCTTCAGGGACTTCCTTAAGTCACTTTGAGTTATTCACTTCCGGTCCTAACAGGCTTCCCTGCAGGATGGAATGTTTCACCTCCCCTTAGAATACCCCATTGTTTCACCTCCTTGTAAACATCTTGTCCTAANACACCCTGTTGTTTTGCTTTTCCTGTATATCCNATGTCTTAATGACTTTCCCTTTAATNCCCGTAGATCTTGCTGAGAGGAAACTGCTATACAACACCGTGAAGCCACTCATTAATTTATGATTAANTCAATGAATGATGGTAATGACAGAAAGGTGTGACAATCGCAAGGGAGTTAAGAGGAAAGAAAAGAAAATAGATCCCACAAAAAATAGAATTAAAGGTAGAAAAATCAAAGCTGAAGAAGAAAAGAGAAAGAGATTGTATTTTTTTCTATTCACATAGTTCAGGGGTCAGTANGTCACGTTGGGAGAAGTGTGTGCTTNGATAACCCTACAGGCTGGGCAGTTAGTTAACTTCTTTAAGTACCACGTGCTTAGTTTTTTCCTGCTAAGATATTTATCACAATAAAATCAATTTGTATGCTATNACTTGAATAATATCTCTTTCCTCTTCCAAGGTTTTGTTCTAGTGGAGCAAACTCTCCTAAGGGAATCCATCTTTGTATTCTAGGGTCTAGTATAGCACAACATNTCGTAGATACCAGATGAATATTTACCAAGTGTCTTGATGATTTCTCATGGTTTTCAGTTCCTTCTGTTAAAAGCATCATCTTTGTTTCAAGATTGCTATGAAGAGAAGTTTCAGTGAAATATATAAGCATCTAGCGCATGACAGGCAGGTAACATTTCAAAATTCACCACACATGAACTACCTGCTTTGCTGTTTTTCTCTGTGATGTGCTGGGAACAAAGGGACAATCAAAAGTGCAATATGCTGTATCTTTTAGAAAAAGTGAAGGTTAGATAATTCAAGAGATTTCTTTAACTTCCTGGTCACCCTTCCCTCAAAGCATAGGAAACTCCAACATCCACTCACACTACTGCTTAGCCACACCTGGCAGCCAGGCAGAACGAACCATTAAGACTCATATTCCAATCAACCACCAGATGGCAACATAGACCCCACTGACGGACTGGCCAAAAGCTGGCCAGGTGACAGTCAAAGCTTTTTCCAGGGTCTCTGAAAAAGATAGGGGGAAAAGGGGTCTTAGCATTTGGCCCTCACGCCTTGTTATGCAGTTTAAAAATTAGATAATGCTTCGAGACAGGCATCTTTCTTTCCATATCCAACCACCAGTCAAACCCTACCCTGGGGTCACCNCAACACTGAAGGGTCCTCATTCAGCATCTTCTCCAGAACATCTGGAGTTCCTTTCCTTTCACCATCATTCTATTAAAGACACCCCACATTGCTTCTGAGGAAGCTTGGGGTTTTCTCGTCTAACCTTGAAGTCCCCCCTCCCCCCAGGCTTGAATCCTTAGTCGTATATGCCTCAACAGTGGCAGGGATTGGCCTCCTCTTCTGCGTTGGCTCATGTCAAGTTCACACATCCACATTCATTCACNNCCTCCCTCTTCTCTCATCTGCNCAAGGAAAAACCCACCAGGAAGGTTTATAGTTGGACTCTGAATGAGGGCTCACTCTCCCTCCTCCCCCAATGCTTTCTTTCTTGGTAAGTGCTTACAGCTAAGCTTCAGGTTTCAGGGGACCTGCATGGTGCTTTATCAGAAATCTTCAGGGTTTCCTGTCACACAAGCCTAAGAAGGGAGGAAATAATTTTTTGTGGGGGGGGCTTTCTAACTCCCTGGCTATTTCCTAACTTCATCATATTCTCACTAGCTACCCATGGACTTAAAGAAGAAATAAACAAGTGTGTAAGTGACAAGGGGAAGGAGGAGAGGTGAGAAGCTTGAGGACAACCTGCCTCTGAGGTTCCCTCATGAACAGGAAATGATGAAGAGCACTATTATAGCCAAAGGCCCCAGAGAAATTGGAGTTTTATTTATTTAGGAAATGCAGCAATTTTGAGACTTACTGGAGACAGTTCCTTCCTTCCTTCCTTCCTTTCTTCCTTCCTTCCTTCCTTCCTTCCTTCCTTCCTTCCTTCCTTCCTTCCTTCCTTCCTTCCTTCCCTTCCTCCCTCCTTCCCCCTCCCTTCCTCCCTCCATTCATTCACAACATGGGACATGCATGCTATTGAGCACTGCTGGTCTGTGGCTACTGGGAACTCAAACAAAGATAAGATCAAGTGCCCATCTTCAGGGCCCTCAAAGCTTGATGGCTGAGACAAGCCAGTCAATAACCAGTATGGCTCAGAAGTGCGGACTGCAGTAAGGCCATGCAGAAGAGGGAAGGTGTCCACAGAGGGCTTCTGGAGTGGGCCTGGTGGAGTACTGAATGACTAGGAGGAGCTAGTGAGCTATGTACAGTTGGTAGAGAAACCACCACTAGGAAAACACNTAGGGACATCAGTGAAGGAATTCATTATAATGGAAGCAAAATTGACAGAGGATGAAGATGGGGCATGGAGAGGGTAGGGAGGGGGAGCCAGATCTTCAGGGTCAGTGTGGAAGGTTCTCCTTAGGTTATTTGGACTTTACTTGGCTGGTATAGAAACTTTAAAGAGTTTAAGCAGGTGGCCATCATGATTGCTTTTTCTTACTAAGGAAGATAACTTCAACCACTGGGTGAGGCATGTGGCTCTGGTGAGGAGGGATTAGGAGTTACACAGATTCCTGATAGGCAGACTGATAGGAAGAGGGGACCACAGATAGATAAAAAAAGATGCCAAACTCCTGGCAGCTTCCTTACCTTCCGGCCCTGAGACAAAGGCCTAGCATACTTTTGTTCCTGCTAGAAAGGCNCGCCTGAAGGTTTACCAGTCTGACAACTTCAAGANTGGGCCCAAGAAACATTTACCCAAAAGTGATTGGCTCATCTGTCAGCTTCTCTATCTTTTTTTAAACTGACCAACCATAAAATTAGGGGAAAAAGATCCTTCAAAGATGCTTATACTCCCCTGCTCACCAGGAAGAGGCCCAGTTTCAGGTCCCCGAGTTCTCTTTCTCCTCTGCAAAGGGGTTTCCTCTCTGTGTGCCTTGCTGAGTGTGTTCCCTCATCGCTAATAAGCCTTTCTTTTGGTTGATAATATTGGCAGTATTTGAGATTTTTCTTGCTGCTAGTTGTTGTACTCAAGATTTTTCCTGCACATGAATTTTTTTAACTGGCAGAGGAAACAAACCTGGTTAAGACTCCTAGACTGTAACATTTGGATGAGGAAAGAGTTAATACTGGAGGTGGAGAAATTATTGTAGTGGTCCAGGCAGAATGTAGCAAGCTTTCTTGTCTGACTGCCAGCCCGCAAATAATCCTGGAGACTTATTATTAATTATAAAATCTTGACTTTAACTTAGGCTTTTTCTCAACTAACTCTTATACTTAATTAACCNGTATTTTTCAAATCTATATTCTGCCACGTGGCTCAGTTACCTCTACTCTGGGCTGTATGTCCAACCTCTTCAGTGTCTCCCTGGAATCTCATGTATGCCTAGATTCATCTCTCTCTTCCTCTCTTTTCCCGGAAATCCCACCTATCTCTCCTGCCTAGCTATTGGCCACTCAGCTCTTTATTAAACCAATCACAGTGACACTTCTTCACACAGTGTAAACAAATATTCATCAACAGCAGCGACCAGGGTATTAGTTGAGATGAGATGGCACTGAGACAGAATCTGTAGGCTCTAGAATCCATATAGACTGATGGAGTCTGGGAGTTGGTGTGATAGATGATTGGACAATGCAGGGGGATTTTGATATTCCTGCCTTCAACTCAGAACAGGCCTAGGGTGGATCTGCAGGGAGATCTGGAAGTCAGTACAGACAAGGTCTTTGTGGCAAGAAATTAATCAAGGCCTAAGAACAGGTAGAAGAGAAGATAAAGATATAAGAGAATATCAGGGCCAGGAAGAGATGAAGGACACGTCAAAGGGAAAGGAAGGATGGGAAAGATAAGGAGGAAGATCAGACAGAGGGATGTATTCACTCAGGAGGCACTTTCCTGGATAACTATAGTGAAGGGTTATGTGAGCTAGACAGCTTTCAAGAAAACACTTCAAGCAATGACCAAAGACTCTAAACTGTCTATTGGCAGGAATGCAAACAGGNAGAGGCTGGTAGGCTGGAAGATGAGAGTGTTCCATGTGGGGAGGGCACCAGCAATCAAGTATGTGGGGTATAAGAAGCAGGAAAACCTAAAGGTTGGGGTGAAAGTGGGTGATTGATTGCAGAATTTCCAAGGAGTAATATGTCTAAAACTTGTTAAAGTTTGGGATGAGGCTCCAGTTGGGATTCCCAAGTGAGATCAGTCTGTGAGAGCCTGGGATGAAGAAGGTCAAAGGTGTTGGGTGGATCTTACCCAGGTACGTGAGCATCAAGATGATGTCTGGATTCTAGGAGAATCTGTGGGGCAGATGCCAAGAGGTAAAAATGGAGACAGAAGGGGACAGATTTCCAAGTGGAAGAGAGAAGCTGTCCCAGAAGGTGGGGGTTTTCATTGGAANCCAGTGGCTTTAGGGAGAGAGATCCATTTGAAAGAGCTCACAGCTTGGGAAGTCTGTAGAAAAGTAAGGTTCCCTTAAAGTGAGGAATGTGGGGAACACGGTCAGGCATGTAAAGGTTTAGGTGCAGGAGGTGGATCAGGAAGAGAGAACAGCAGAGGGACAGAGGATGCCTTGAGCCATGTGGAACACGGGGAGGGGCAAGCCAGCCTTGGTTGCAGGTGTGAAGCCCTGGAGTGTTCCTAAGGGCCTCTGCCCTCCTGCTCTAGCCCNTCGTCCTTTGCTGTGTCTCGGCTTCAACAGCCCGAAGAAGTCCCTTCTGATGGCCTTCCAGCCCTTCCTGCTGATGACTGTGTTGTCAGAGCTGCAAAAGAAATGTGGAGCCCCGTGTGGAAAGTGGCTCAGACCGACAGAACTCTGGACCATAGAAGGCTTTTCAGGCTAGAATCCCCATTCTCTACCAACCTGAAGTTTTGCTATGCTGAGCTTGAAGAATGAGTGAGCAGCTCTGAGAGGAGGCCTTGTTATAGTCCAGATGCTGAAGCTGAGCAGGGGATGCTTCAGGAAGCCACTTGACCTACGTCAGCTTTTGGTCAACTGAGTTGGAGTGACTTGACTGAGGACAGGCAGTGAGGAAGTGGCCATGTCAAAATGGAATGAATCGAACGTGTGTACTGTTTCTCTTCCAGCTCTACCAACAGCCCATTTGCATAGATGTTACAGTTCACAGAAAGCTTCCTTTATAAGATTGTTGTTTACTCTGTTGAGTTTGAAAAACACATTTTCACCACATGCCCTTGGGGAATGTACACCATGTTCCACCAGCCTCATCCTCCACTGTGAGTAACAGGGGTTGAAGCAGAGTGTTGGCTTTTAACCACGGCAGGTAAAAAGCCTCCATAATCTGGTGGAAGAGTGCTATGCAGGGAGTTACAGGGAATATCGGAGTGTTTTCTGAATTCACTGTGGTGGTATGAGGATCTATCCTTGGATGTGCACAAATGCTATGTTTTGTATGAGATTTTGTTTGGAAAGAGGAGTCTGCTTCCTAGCATAGTGTTAACATCTGTATTCTGGCTTACCCTGACTGCACGAAGCTTTGGTTTGCTGAAAGTTTGGCTTGTCTATAAAGGTTTTACTCAACTTTACATGTTGAATGTAGGACATCTCTGGTGGGTGGCTTATCTTCTGCAGAGCCTTGTCACTTTTGTTGCCTAAGTACTTGGGTACACAACATCCCAGGATGATTCTGTACTGCATGCAGTGATCGGTGGATTCTCTTTGGTAGCAATAGCAGTACTCTCCCAAATTCTGTTTTACTAAAGTGGTTTTGATGGGCTCAGCTTTTCCCAGGACCTTTGATGATGAATCACATCCTGAGTCTAATGAGTGGACAGATAGGTCCTGTAGCCAAGCCTGGACCTGTTCTTTGTCACCTAGCACCATCTGGGGGCCCTGTCTCAGGCACAGCAGCTGGGATGGATCACTCGGCCACCAGGAAGCCTTCCCAGCTGGGACCTTTCTGAGAATCTATGCCAGAGAAGCTACATCTGTGACTCACCACTCAAGGGGAAAACCCAGCTGCTGGGCTCAACATCAGCCCCAAGAGGTATGGGGGAAGGTCCTGGAGGCAGGGTGAAGAGAGGATAGGCCACTTAGGCTTTCTCAGTTTCTATAGAAGCTTGTCATATTTTCAGTTCTGCATTTCACAAAGGAAGTTAAGGAGCTAGAACCTTTCAGCAAAGAGTGGAGCTTGTGGCTGTGGAAAGTCAAGATTTTGGATTGAGTCATTGGAGTTGCTCCTCTGACCCTCTGGAGCTTCCCCCTCGCATCTGGCCCACAGGTGACTGTCACCATGGTTATAGTCTACACACGGTGTTTTCACTTGTTTCTGGCCCTCACAGGGAGCTATAGCCATGTTTATAGTCTGCACATAGTATTTTATGATCATTGAAAATTTTAGCCTTACCCTGGAAAACATCCTCCAAATATTAGGAAAGAGACACCAGAAANAGGATGGAACCTGCTTCCTAACTCAGNATGTTGGATTCTTGGACCATGGATTATTTTCTCTGAGGGAATGTTTAGCCAGGTGAGGCCTGCACACCACAGATGTTAAAGGATGACCCCGGGGCAGTCCCTGCAAGGACTCAAGTGACTGGGAAAGCTTTTTAGGACCATGGTAGGAAGGGATGCTATGTTACTTTTCACAACAGTGGCAGTCATTGCTGAGACTAAAATGTCTCTGTGTGGGTACAATAGAGGGGCCACCTAATCTGAGGTAAATCCTTAGCTGCTAAGGGAGCCCAGTAACTTTGGTTCTGATGTTAGATGAGCCCTTGTGGCCTAGGAGTCCCTCTTAATCTGCACAGACCAGGTGTGAAAGGTAAGGTATCTTGACAATCATGTGATCAGGCTGGAGTGTATTGGAGCATGTCTGGAATAGTGGGGCCAGAGTAGCAAAGTCATCTAGAGGAGAGAACAGGATGATGGTGTTTTGGAAGGCCTGTAGCCACAAATGGCAGAACTGAAGTCAATAGGTGGAAATATTAGGGAGAAAAATTTGATTCATCAGCAATAAGCTTCTCTGATTGTTTTAACATTCAATAATCCACTAGTTAGGATCCTGGGCTTTGGAGTTGAGCCACAATGGGTAACTATTGGCAATCTCACTCACAGATGTGCACAGAAAGAGTCTCTCCGTGTAGGCTTCCAGAGTAATTTTGAAAAATTGCTTTCATTGCTAGTAAAAATCGGGAGATTTTGTATAAAAATCTGTATTTATAGGCTTTCTTGAAAAAATATGAAAATCTAATCAAGTAGCTTCATACTGTTATGTACTAATAAATGAGAGCTGGATGGCAGCTGCTTCCTCTACTNCTGCTCACCATAGGTACTGCCTCCTTGCACTTTTCTTATACTTGTTCAGTTTCAGGGAGGCCCAAATGTCTAGCCCCAGGAAGTTCACCACCCTGTTCTGATTGAAACTTTAGAGTGTGAGTTCTGGGGTTACCCTTTGAAACTTAAATAAGGGGGCCAGCTTCCTTACCTGGGTATGGGATAAGACACTTAACAGAAAGGTGTAGCTCTGACAGAGCCGCCTGGCAAGAGCTCATTGGCTCTTGGCTGCTGCAGATCTGTCCAGCAGGGTGGGGCTTTGTCTCACAAAGATTTGATAACACTATTACCAATTTCAGAACCAAAGAGATTGTAACTCGGCTGAAAACCTGGGATGTAAAAGAGAAATAGCCACCAAGAATCTCTGAAATACATAGGCCACATAGGAGTTCTCCTTGGACCCTTTTAAATGACCNAGTTAATGGTCCTGGTTTAGGGTTGCTCTCTGATGCTCAGTCAAATTATATTTAATCTGGAAGAAGATTTAGTAAGAAAGAGTTCATTATCTAGAGTAATTCGCTTCCACTTGGGGACCTGTGGAATTCGCTTCCGTCTTGGGGACCTCTAAAGAGAGGTGGGGGACTTCCAGGAACTAAGTGATGGGGGTGGGGTAGGGTGGCAGCATCCTTTGTTTCTAGCTTCTGTTTGTCAGGGCTCTGTTCTCTTTACTGACAGCACTCACTTTGCAGCTGGCATGTGCTCAGCAGTCATCCTTCCAGGATGAACATCCAGAGGGATGTTAAATCCTCATTAATACCTTGGCCTGTGATTCTAGTATTTCAGGATGCCTGGGCCTTGGATCTGCTCCTGGGAGCAGCCTGGGTAGCANGAATGCCCTTTGTATGGGTTGGACACAGACTGATAAGAGAGATTTTGGTGGCTGGGTCCCACTGGAACCAGAGAAACTTTCTGCTGGAATCANATGGCGTAACTGATGTGATTTTGGGTCTTAAGACTTCGTGTACTTCCTGGCTGGCTCTAGGAGCAGAATANGCTTTATGTGCCTGGGATGCTGAGACAAGAACAGACACATCCTTACTTTCAAGGAGCTATTTGAAGAGAGAAAGCANAGATCTATAGGTTGTAAGCATAGCAGTGCATGTACTTGTCTACCAGATACGTAGAGCACAAGCTAGGGTGAGAGTGGGCAGGTCTGGAGGCCACAGAAAGGCAGACAGCTGAGGAGGTACTTGGGACCTGAGGAGGTGCTATAATGACATGTGTACTCAGGACTGGTGGCTAACGTGAGGCGAGTTGCATATATTGGGGCACTTGTGCTCTGAATCTGTTTCCCTCTCTGCATCTCCACTCTTGTACAATCCATCCCCCATTTCTTTCTAATAACTGTTGCCCTGACTGTTGCAGGATATTTGATCGCACTGTGAAACCTGAGGCTGTGTTAATAAAATCAACCTTAGACCAGGGGNTGGAGTCAGCAACTAGTTTGACAGGAATTAGCAATAAAGAGGACAGAGAAGCAGGAATACAGATAGAGAGATACACACACAGGAAGGAGTAGGGAGGGATTTGGAGTTTCTCAGTCTTTTTGGTTTGGGATAGCTGGAGAGATGGTCTCTTGCTGGGTCTCTGGCCAAAGCAGTTCAGCTGGTTGCTTCTCTGCCTCTCTGAGCTAGCAGGTTTCCAACCCAGCATCTGACTCCCAAGTCTTTATTGGTAAATAGAATGATAGAGACTTANTTAAAAACTACATTTGGTGGCAGCAGCAGAGCCGGGGCCGTCCTACCAGGCTATGACCTGAGCAGCAGGGTGCTGACTGCAAGGCCATAGGGCCACAGACAGTAGTTAAAATACCAGTAGGTGCAGCTGCTAAGCTGATGGAAAAAGAAAACATGACACCTAAATGTCATAACAGCCAGGGAACGTCTGTCAGTAAACAGTCCCCACCTCACCCCTAAGGTGTGTGCTGTACCCCATGTAGCTGGCCTGAAGCAAGTGGAGCAACTGGAGGCCAGCACTGGTCTAGAGCCTACCTTTCTATGCAACCANTAGGCAAAATCCTGACTGGCAGCCTAGGTTATGAGATGGCGAGGCTCAGGCTTTGTATCCATGCTTGAATGGATTGTTCTTTTTGGAGAAGCTTTCCAGCCTCTGCTCTCTGAGCACCCGTCCCCATAGCTTTCCTATTGTGCCTCTGTAGCTACTGCATTACCATCTGCAGCCATGTCTGAAGGCTCTTGGCTTGGATCTGAGTAGCTGAAGAACTGTTCAGACCATTGGCTTTAAACATTACATCAGGGGGGTTGCACATATTTCATAGCATGGCCTCATTGACATATTTATTTACTCTTTTCCTGGTTATCCCAAATTAATAACTATGTAAAATCCTATTTTGACACTAAAATTTGCTTGCTTATATTCTGCTGAAGTGCTGCTTTGTGAGGGTGTGTATATGTGTCAAGAGGCCAGGGAGAGCAGAAGCAGACAGCAGATACTTTAATAGGAAGTCATGACTGGAGTACTGACTTAAATATGAAAATATAATTCATTAAAAAGTGTGTGGCTCACTTGCTGTGGCATGAACCTGGTTTAGATGTCAGTGTGAGAATAAAGTGGAGAGTACTGTCTTCACTTAGGGAGTTTGGATTGGGAAATAGTAGCAAACCTTCAAACACAAGCTAAATAGCAGAATGCAAATGCNGAATGATCCTCCCTATGCTCCAGTGTGCAAATCAAGAGAGTACACACCTGTANANNCCTGGCCAAACGTGTAAAAACCAACCCAGGCTTTAAACTTTGGGGTTTGGATTATGAAAACCTCCACGTAGAATCTCTTTCTTTTGAATTTGCACTTTCTTGTAGTATAGTGGTGGTGCATGGGCACTGGAGATAAATGCAAACAGTTCTCTCCCACTAGTTGTTCAAGCTCATTAATGCCACAGGACCTCTCTCTGCATCCNTTTCTTCATCTATAACACAGGAACACAGCTGTTCAGAGGGTTGCTGAGAGGCTTAAAGAATTTAAAACATGGTCATGCTTCCAACAGAGCCCGACACATGGACAGGACTTAATAGAGAGAGGAGCACGCAATGACCTCATTACCTCATGCTAGATCCTAAAGGATTTCTCCACCTCTCAGTAGTGCCATAGACCAGCAACTGAGTCTTGAACATATGGGTCTTTGATGGATATTTCAAAACAAATTATTCCATTGCGCATAGGGCTGTGAGGAAAGCTCTCTAGTGTGTTGGACAAGAAAGTATCAGGGGTAGTATGAATCCGTATGGGAAGGTAGGGAAGTTTGTCACGTGTCTGAGGCTGAAGTGGAGTCTAATATGGTTTGAGTGGGCTTGTGTGGAGATAGGTCTGAGCTACCGATGGAGTGAGCAGCATGNAAATGCAGGCATTTTATTAATAGGCAACTGAAGGTCACTGAAGATTTTCTGGACAAGGCAGTAATAAGAGATATGGGAAGAAGAATCATTTTGTATTTTAAAAGTAGTAGAATCTAGTGGGTAAGGAAAAATGGAAGAATCAAAGATGACAGCATAGTTTTGTTTTTGCTTGGGTGACAAGACTATGGTAACATTGGCTAGAAAGGACCCGAGAGGTGAGAGGACAGGGCCGCTGCACTGAGAGAGAGAAATACTTTGCTTGGACAGTTTGCATGTTAAGTGTTAGTGATTCATCCTAGGGGCAGTGACTGGCAGAATTTCAGAAATGGAGGAGGCGATAAGAGGTAGGCTAAGGATGGAAATGTGTGACTTAGTCCCAAAGAGTCAAAACATGAGAATATATGTGATGACATGGGGAGGAATTGTAGAAGTGAACCAACGGGAGAAACTTAGTTTCTCCCAATAGGCATTGGAGGGAAGGCCAGATGAAGAGGAGCCATAGGAAAACCAAAGGGAATAATCACCAATGAGAAGTGACTTCAGTAGCATGGAAGCCAAAACCCAAATAAGGCCAAGCAGGTAAACGCCAATGGAAGGCTTCTGGAAGCCACCGTGACCTCTGCATGGAGTTTTAGGGAGAGCAGAGTAAGAGTTTGGTAGTGGAGAAAAGAGGCAGTTCAAAGGATTGTGTGGAACCTNAAGAAGTTTGAGGAATTAATGGGAGAGATGAGCTACTGATTACTTGGGTTGTCTATCTTCTTTACTTGAATTAAGTTTTGAACTAGATAAAGAGGTCGGATGATTGCCAGATGTTAGGAAATTAGAAATAGATGTCGGCAGCAGGAATGGAGAGGATGAGAGGACACATGTAAACACAACTGCTAAGAAAACATTAAGATGTCATAATATAGAATTTCCTGGATTTGAGCTAAATATAAGTCATTGAAATATTTTAACTTGGAGCTGGAGAGACGGCTCAGTCATTGCTTGAAATCCACGGAGTTGGCTCAAGGGCAAAAGAATTTATTAGAGAAGGAAAACTCACTAGACAGAACAGAGGAATTGTTGCAGGGTCCTGGAAGGCTGAGGCACAGTCCCACGCTGTTTTTCCATCTGGTCCATCTCCAGCATCCAAAACCACGAGGGAGTGAAGAGAGCGTGTATGTCCATTACAGGTCTTAAGGGTCCTGAGAGGCCACACCCCAGGGGCATGTGCTTCAAGGTCATAGGCAGGTGTAGCAGTTACTTGCTGCCTCTCTAGGGGCGGTACTTCAAGGTCATAATCAGAACAGCTATCCAGTATACTCAGTAGTTAAGACCGACTGCTTTTCCAGAGGACCTGGGTTTGATTTCCAGCACCACATGGTAGCTCACAACCATCTATAATTCCAGCCTCAGGGGACCAAGCATCCTCTTTTGGCCTTTATAGGCACCAGGCATGCACATGGTGCATGGGTATATATGTAGTCAAAACACCTTAACACTTGAATAAACAAATAAAATGAATTAAAAGATTATTTTGGATGCGGAGATCCACAGCCGGGCTCTAGGCCGAGCTCCAGGAATCCAGTTGATAGAAGAGAGAAGGGCTTCTGTGAGCAAAGGACAACGGGATCATGATGGGAAGATATACAGAGATGGCCAGNCAAACTAGTGGAGATGCATGAACTGTCAACCAATAGCTGAGGAGCCCCCAAAGGCCCTCTCCCAGACACATATGGAAACAGATTCAGAGATCCACAACC